>ATSW01015052.1:0-10354 GCA_000444245.1 Botryllus schlosseri | reverse complement strand
GGTCAGCTTTCCAGCTCAGCTCCCAAAATACCCGTTAGAGCGCTGATTTATCAGTATTTCAGTCGAATTTGGCTGTGTATTTCACCAAAATTCTCAAAAAAACAGTGACCGATCTATTTAAATATACTACCAAATATTTCCAGTAAGTCGGTTGCATGAAAAATCGAATAAACTTTCATGAAAAATCGAAAACGTTGCATGAAAAAAATGGAGTTGCACTATAAGATTCCTTCAAACAGCTTACAACTGCATTCTACATAACTTCCGAGTATTTAGGAAGCTGCCAGGAGCTGTAAAAAAAGTTGCAAATGTTGCAAAAACTTGCCCTTGCCCTAATTATCACCGAATATGAGTGATATTTAATCGTGACAATGGTGAAAACACATTTACGATGGTTTTTCTGTACATTTTAGTGGGGGACCCAGTTTCTTGTGTTTGTTTCCCCATTGCTCATATGTCCCCATGCTAATATATCCCCAATTACCCATGCTCAAAAGTCTCATGTTCTCATATTGCATGCTCATATGTCCCCATGCTAATATATCCCCAATTCCCCATGCTCAAAAGTCTCATGTTCTCATATTGCATGCTCATATGTCCCCATGCTAATATATCCCCACTCCCCAATTCCGCATGCTCAAAAGTCTCATGTTCTCATATTGCATGCTGATATGTCCATTGTCCACAAAAATAATTATTATCATCGCCAATTCTCTATAAAAGATGTGCCCATATTCGGGGGTACAGTATGTTTTAGTTGTTTCTTATGGGATTGACCGGTAACGTTATAAAAAGGCATTTCGTCTAGCCTGGCAATGGCTATGCTTTGCTATTGCATTTAAATGCGCTCTTGCATTTACAGTTCAGAGTGGATACAATGTGTCATGTATCTCGGAAAGGTGGAAAAATCTATCATCGAATCGTTCCTGAAAACTATACTGCTAAAATGCATTGCCGGATGTGCCAAAAGTCCGGAAAACGACAAAGTTTTCTATCAATTCATCAATTCTCTCGTTGATGCGTACATGAAAAATCGTCAAAGTACGAGGCTCGTCAACATCATCTTCATTGTGACGGAGGCCGCGACCAGCGGAGATTCCGAATTGGATTTACAATCGGTGTCGGAAGCTGTCGATGAATTCGGCAGAGTGTTGGGGGATAAGATGAGGTCCGAGCTATCTGCCGATGCTATGATGAAAATTTTGTCGGCAGTCGTGGTCAAGCTACTCGCAAAGGTGAGTTATGTGAAAATGTTTCCTAGCGATATTACACTTTATTCACCGAGACGCCGGACACAATTCTGAATATCATTTTGCTGCTTATTAAATTTCAGCTTGTAAGAACTTGTAAGAACTCGAATGCTAGTCGAGTAGTAAGCGTCTTCTTTTTCGAGTAACAAAAATATACGTCTCCACTTGAAAAATATAGTTTCAATACTTCTTCGCCACCGTTATAGCTTTGAAATCTCAGCTAGCTATCGTTCAGCACCAAAACATGTTGGACAAGGCTGTGAATATTCATGGAACGACAATTCTCTTGCAAATCTACAAAACACTCATGGTCTCGAAATACTAAACTATTTTGGATGACGTGTGTCTGTCACAGGATTGTAACCAGCTCACAAGGTTGCGAGTCGCAAGTCAATCTCACTTTTATAGTTTTGACTCGAGTCAAGTCGAGTCATTTTCAATTCACCACCGAGTCGAGTCCAAGTCATTATGTTCAGTTTTCTTTTTCAACTCTGCTCGAGTGATATACAATGGCTCACATTCATATTATAGTAATTTTCCTCAGTCCTAACAGTATCTGGTCCTATTTTCCAAGTATCAGGACTGATAGACGAAATACAAATGATGTTGAAACTAAACTATTCTTCGAATTTGCAATTGAATGTCTGTCTTGGCAGTCCTGGTCTCGAGTCATTATGACTTGGTTCGAGTCATGCACAATGACTCGAGTAAAAGTCGAGTCAATACAAAAATTGATTCGAGTCAAGTCGAGTCGCCATAAAATCGCGACTCGAGTCATTACAACCCTGGTTTGCCATATTACATACGTATTTGAACTTATCGAGTCATTATTCCTGTTATGCATCATAATCTGCGATACCAGACTCTCAAAGCTTACTATCTGAATTGTAATCGAATCACCCAGAATTTCGATTTTGCCCAACCCCACCGGTAAGTCTGAGACCAATTTTTAATCCACACGATACCGCTGCAGGTCAAAGAGGTGGATACCGACGCTGGTAATGTCAGCAACGTGAATTGCGTGACGCTTCTCGTTGATCTGTTCGACAAAATGTGCGGGAACACTCCCTTGTTGATACTGTGGGACCATCTGTCCGTACGGCGCGAGCTGAAAGACGTGCTGCAGCACCTCGATACCGCCGTGTCGATTTTGCGTCTAAAAATGGCCGACGGCCAACAAAATAGTCTCGGCCTCGCCGCAAGTTTCTTGAAACTCGCAGTCACAGTTTCCATGCTCGGGAATCAGTTGTCAAGATACGCCATCCCAGAAGCTGAGGATATTGAAGAGTGCTTTAACAGCTTACGTATGGAGCAATGCAAAGACTTGCTCGCTGATATGTGTCCGAATCTGAGCGACCTGACTAGGATTCTGTTTTTGCGTTTTGTGTTATCGAAATTGATTGCTGAAGAAGAGCTCTGCATACGTATGGAGACGGACGAAATACCTGGTGATAGGGATGATCGTGATGGGACAACGTTCCTGTGGCGATGTGTGGATGCTGTGCTGGGCGCCGTGCGTCCTCTTACAAATGCGCCGGATTTACGAGAAATAACCGGTAGGTGTGTAACAGGGCTGTTCAATTTTTTTCTTTCAAATTTCTCTGGCTACGTGATGAAATGAATATGTTGGCTAAAACAACGATGCACACCAAATTTGGCTCAATTCCAACCAGTAGAAACGAGATTCTTGCAGTAGAAAGTTTTGAATTTATCATATAAAAAATAAAATTTCAATTTTTTTTTGCCGACCCCTTAAAATTGTTAGGCAGTCAGTAGAGACAATGCAGACCAAATTTGGCTCAATTCCAACCAGTAGAAGCGAAGTTATTGCAGTGGAGAAATTTGGATTTGAATAAAATAGTATTTACGGTGGTTAACTCTTTAACTATTTATTATAAAATCATGGAATTAGAAATTTTGCTACTGCAATAACTTCTAGTAGTTGAAATTGAGCCGAATTTGATATGCATCAACCCTACTGACAGCGTAACAATTGTATAATGTTGACAGAAAACATTTGAAATTTATTTTTTTTATGATAAATACCAAATTTTCTACTGCAAGAACCTCACTTCTTCTGGTTGAAATTGAGCCAAATTTGGTGTGAAGCGTTGTTTTAGCCAACATATTAATTTCATCACGTAGCCAGTGAAATTCGAAAAAAATAATTGAATTTGAAATTGAACAGCCGTAGTGTATAATCTGCGTTTTTACGACCGTTGTGAATTACGGGATTAGAGAAGAAATGTCAAATTTTTTTTGCTTGTGTTCTGTTTCTCGACCTCCTTTTTTAGAGTACGCCATTTAGTCGCGTTCCCTGTTTCAGAAACTCCGCTCTTGCAAGTGTTCGAGGTCGTCGTAGAATTTCTTCCGATCGTTTTGAAATCGCCTTCGGAATCCGTCGAAACGTGGCTCTGTGATACGGCGTTGTGTATCGTGAGTTGTTCTGTTTTGCGCGATTTGTGCGAGTCTGGATTATGTATTCGGGTTCTACCGCAGATCTTTGACGTTGACGCCCTCGAAGGATCGATGGAAGGAAATGTTTTGGAATTTTTCAAGAATGCGGCTAACGTTCACAAGTCCGGCATGAACGCTTTGATCTTGAACAAAGCGGCCGATTTGTTGTCGAAAAAAGGTGAGCTCTACTTTTTTTTTCGTAAAAACAAACAATTCTCCCTATTGAATCAGCTTAAACCCAGGTAAATCCTCCTAATCTAGGATGTTAATCTGGCCATGCAATTCTGACTAATCATCAGTGAGATTCGGTGAACTACGGTACATGTTGCTTGTTGCTTGATCAATCAGATCATTGATCCAAGTATTTTTTCTGTATGTGCGAAAGTATTGCTCCTCAAGGCTGCTGGTTTCCAGCTGCAGTTTTTTGACATTGTGTTCGTACGAAATCTGTACACGCCTTTATCTCAACCAACCACCGTTTTGCATCCATGAGACATGTGGTGCAGTCATATCTTTAGGAATATACATATATTGTCCTCAATGCCAACTTTGAAGTGATGTAACATTTAATACAGTGGTTCTCAACCTTTTTGGCTTCGCGGACCCCTTTTGACCGTCACGGACTCTCGCGGACCCCCTCAAGTTTTATTACAATTTTAGCTCTATTATGGTGCAACCTTCATCTGTTTTGTGCAAATATGAACTGTAGGCTTGTGATAAACAGCAAAATAATAATTATTCTTGAAAATAACATGATGCTATTTATGTAGAAATTGGTAGCCTTTTATTATTTTATTAATTTTGCTTCTGTATTTCTTGAAGTACGTGGTCGTATCTTGAAAATACGCGTCTTCGTTTTGATATGAACGAGGAGTACCGGAAACCATTTCCGCAAAGATAGATGGAGGCTAATGCAATATTAACGCATAACGCCTCCGAAGATACTTTTAGTGTGGTCGCAACATTTATGGCACCAAAATGAGGAAACAGATATTTTATGAACATATCACGCCCAGCATCTAGTGCAGGGACGGGCAACATACGGGTCGCGGGTCGGATTCAGCCCGCGGCGGCATTTTGATCGACCCGCAGAGAGTTTCTACCGTCAACGTGAAAACCTAATCTAAAAGTATAGACAAATTTTATGCGCCAAAGAATGGATCCAAGTTTTCCAACCTGAGAAAGACTGTCATGAAACGACTTGTTCTGTTCGGGTTTACATATATATATTTACGAGCAAACATTTTCGACCATGAACAATTAAACATTAACAAGACAAGGCTGCATACCAATATAACTGGCGATATGAATGACAGGGTTGGAGCGTAATGCTTTGATAGCAACGAAACACTCCTTGTTCATCAAAAAGCAGCCTTGTCGATAGGGCATCCGCAATAAGAATGCACCAAATCTGATAGCCAAGCTTCAAGAGCTGGTATATCATTGTCCAATTTATGACGAATGTCAGCCGAAAATATTCGGGTTCATTTCAATATGAATATACTATTCAATAGTATATTGAATTTCTGTACCTCCAAGAAGCTGTTCAAATAGTGGTTATGTATATTACAGGATATAATGGGTTTGGTGGCGAGGTTTCAATTCCGGCAATGGGACAAATTAGGGAAATGCTTCGGAAATTTTTATTTCAAGCCACTGTTCACTAATTTGATGAGACTCACAACTTCAAATCGAGAAGGTTTCGCAGACATTACGAAGTCACCCTGATTGACGTTACTATCTCCATATTTTTATTTTTTCCACAAACCCCAACAAAGCGTCTCTAAACAGCAATATGTTTCTATTGGCAGGTTATTGGAAAATTGGCAATGAAAATGAATTTCGACACTACGATAGTTCATGTCAGACGATTATTATGATGATATGAGTCATGAGGTTTTAGCAGTTCTGGTGCGAAACTGCCTCATGCTTTCTCAATGAAAAATAAAATAAAAATTAGGTTATCAACCATTCTAAAAATTTAGAGGTCTCGCGGACCCCCTGAAATTGCTTCGCGGACCCCTAGGGGTCCGCGGACCCCCGGTTGAGAACCGCTGATTTAATATTTTCTACATCCCTATTATGGCGTTATTCTCTGTTGTTTAGCACGCGACAGCTCCATATGCCGCATGTCGTCAAAAACATTTCAGAAAGGCGACGTTTTGGCAAAGCTTGTGGCAAGAAATTGCTTGGATGTGGATGCGGCGGTAAGTATTGTATGATTGCATTTCTCAAATCTTCTCCCAGTATGGCTGGGCTGGGTACTTAGGTTCTCCGTCATATTTACAGATTGTTCGTAAGGCGCTGGGTCGATACTTCTTCGTTTTGGAGCAATTGAACTTTCGATGCGTTGATAGCAATGTTATCGCCACACTTTTCCGCTATCTCGTATACCTGGCGTCGATCGTATCGCGTTTGCGTGCTGTGTTTCCCGCAGCTAATTTTGATGAAATCCTAAGCAGGAATGTTTCTTTGTTGCTGCTCTGTGCAAGTATTTTGATCAATTTTCCAAGTTCAATAGCAGCCCATTCTAACTTTGAATCTTTCGATTAAGATGACTGCCCTAATGCGTGTTCGATTGTGCCATTCGGCGCTGACTTGATGCTCGAGATTGCAAGGTAAATGTCAAAGTTTGATGTTACTTCGTGTGTTAGCGCTACTGAGAAAGGTTTTGAATTTTTGTGCGAATTGATGTTACGATCGTACGATGTCAACTTGTTACCCACACCTACCGTCAGGATCAAAGCAATTGCGGCCAAAGATCACCAAGAGCCTATGTCGTTGTTGATACGCGATTTGATGACTAGCTGCTACTCGTCGGCGCCCAGCGAAGCGTACAAGAATTTGAGAAAGGTATTTTAAAATTAACGCCCGATTATATCCGCCAGTGGTAGCAATAAGACTTTATTTGAAGTACTCAAGTGTATTTATCTACTTCCAGTTCTTTCCCAAGTGCCGTCCTTGAAAAATCCCGCTACCTTAACCGACTTAAATCAGCGCTTGTTGGGAAAACTGAATTGTTCTCTTGCAGATGAGCGACCCAAGCAGCAGTCTGGCCAACGCCGACATGCAAACGGATCTGCTCACGCAGCATATGGAGACGTTGGTGTACTTGGTATCGGCCAGTAGTTCGAAAGGAAAGGTCGTGAGCCTCCAGCCTGATTCTGCAGACAGAAAGAGGAAGCTTCGCACGAACGAACAGACTTGCAAGCTCATGAAACTCGACGCGGCGCGCGACGGAGAACAGAACTCAATTCATGATATTATCCGAAAGGATTTGGAAAAACTTTATAAAGGTTTTTTATCAATACTTTTTGTCAGAATTATGCTTTTGGGTTTTAATCACCTTTACAAGTGAGATTATCATAAGAACCATGTGAAATAGCTTCTGTATCGATGTATCATGGTAACTGAATATATTTAAATTTGTAGCATCTTTAGTCATGTTGCTCCATTAGGGAAGATATGTCTCTTAATTTTTTAAAGTAGCCACCTCCGGCAGCCCGCTAAAAGTATACGTCCCTCAACAAATCTAATATTTGAAACTAGTAACTCATTGAGGACTTTCAGTACTTCAAAATTTTTACTTTCTCCTCCTCTGTGGTGTTGATGTCTGTAAGTGCCTTATGGCAGAAAGACATCGACCTCCTATCGATATCTATAATGTCGATACCTGTTCCGTGGTTACACATTCCCGAATTTACGCGTCATATCACAAGTCACAACCCTAACGTATATTAGTCTTTGAATATCTATTAAAAGAGCGACATCGACATTTGGTTTGATTTTACAGCGAGCGGTAAGTTGCTGAAATCAGGAGCGCCGTCTTACACACATTATACGTTGGAACTGCAAGAGTCCAGACTGAAGTGTATCAGCGTGTTGGATCTGGATAGCGGTGCCTCATTGAAAACTGCCCAGTCCATGTTCCAAGCTGCTTTAGGCGAAACAGTCACCCCCGGGTATGTCGGCGTTTATGATTGTTGCGGTTTCTTGCCTTTATGGTCGCATAGTTGCATGTATTTAGAGAGTGAATTTGGCAAGTCCATGTTTCTGGCTTGATTTATTCAAGCATTTTAGTCATATCTCAAGAATCTCCATTCTCACTATTAAATCACTTTCAACAGACATAATTTAAAGTGAATATTTGTTTTCCCGGGAGTGAGCCGTATTCTATCCGTTATTTCTGCCTTTCTGGTTGTTAGTCCTGTTGCGCTGTTATCTCTGTGCGACTTATTTGGAATTGCCTCGATTGAATTTTCTGTATCATTTAAATCATCACTCATTTTCAAATCATTACGCCTGACCAAGAATCGTACTTTCAGGTCCGAGATGCAGATAGCTGGCAGGTTGAAATTTCTGACAAGCTGCTTGCAATGCAAGGGCATTCGATACGAGTACGACTTTGACCATTTAGAAGCGCTGATAGGTCTTGACGAAAAAAAGTACTCGATATCGAAGTCGGAAATCGAAGACTGCGCCGTTCATCTGATGTCGCGTATGCCTCTGGATGATTTGCAAGAAGGTATGCAGCAATGACGTTACACTCGAATATATATTTGCATTATTTGGCGACGCGTTCAGCGTTAATCGACCAAGCGCACCGGTGCGTACGAAGTAAGCAGATCGAAGAAATGGAAAGACTCATTTCACTTGCCGGGTTCTTGTCAAGCCAGCGTGTGTGGATATGTTATGTAAGTCTTACATGTTGGTTCGATGATGTAATCCTTGCGTTGTGAACCTGTGATCTTGTATTTTTGCCTTTATCATTTTGGTAAAATAGGCAGTGTAGATCTCCCCAAAATATTTGTCTATAATATATATTATGTATTAAATCTTACGAACCGACAATTTGGCAGAGTAGTGAACGTTGCTGCTCGAACAGAAGTAATGTCATTAATTTCTACTCACTTACAAGTAGAAGTAGATTATGGAAGGCGAGGTTGTAATGTCTGGACTCGAGTCACGATTTTTTGGCGACTCGACTTGACCCAAGTCATTTTTTAAAATGCGTAAAATGACTCGATTTGAGTCAATATTTGTGTTGACTCGACTTGTAATGGAGTCATTGTGCATGACTCGAACCAAGTCATGTGACTCGAGACTAGGACGAACAAGACAGACATTTCATTGTAACTTTAAAGAATAATGAAGTTACTGCATTGTTGGTATATCTATCGGTACCGATATTTGAAAAATATGGTCAGAAACTGGTAAAACTGAAGAAAATTACTGTATTATGAATGCGAGCCATTCTATATCACTCAAACAGAGTTAAAAAAAGTCATTGAACAGGATTGAATGGAAAATGAACAATGGACTTAATGAATTGGACTCTGACTTGAGTCCAAACACAATTACTCGGACTCAACCCTCTACTAGCTGACTTGACTCGGGTCAAAACTATAAAAGTGAGACCGACTTGTGACTCGGAACCTTGTGACTTGGTTACAGCCCTGAATTGAAAGGTCGGAAAATGACTTTGGCCGAAGGGTCACATACATGAGCTACTTTTGAAATTGCAAAAAGTATCTTTGAGATTATCGGAAGGACTAATGGCATTATAATAGTTAGACTGTCTTCGAAATGAATTATATGTCACTAATTATTTGTTGTGCGGTGTTAGGGTAGAATGTCGTCGGGTGAAGATAAATGGGTAGACGATGAAGGTAAGAAAGGTGTTCTGAATAGAACGGACTGACACTGATCTTTCAGTGGAAATAAGTCATAAACCTGCGCGCTGTTTGTGGAGGCACGTACTAGAAGTGTTTTTCCACGCCGAATCTCACAAAAAGCCAGCCCACTCCAAAACTTAGAATCAGTATTGGGGATTATGACATCTTGGACTTTTACAAATAACGCGGATGTCTTATTACGGAAAAGGTCTGCCAGTCACCAAGAACCGGTCCCAATCTGGAATCAAATTATGAAAAAAATGGCTTGTTCTGAAATGCAAGCACTACGGCTGACAGTATTCCTAAGGCTCTTCACTCTTGTCGTAATCGATTACACAAATACTCCAATTTATAATCAAATAAATTAAGAATTCTGTCTCGCGCAGTCGTCCAAGACACCTCAAAGGTGGCTCGGAAAAACGGCCACGTATTCACGAAAAATATGCTGCAAACGGCTCAGAATTACTTGGAAATCGGTTGCTGTCAGCAAGATCACATCAACGCGGGCGTACTGGTTCAAGCCAACCGTGTTTTATCTTCCTTGCTGACCATCAAATGGGTAAGTCGGTGTCTTTGTAGGGCTGGTCAAAATCGATCCGAATCGAATGGTTGGGTAACACCTGTTTTGAAGTCATACAGGCAGTAATTACGACATAGATAATCGAAGATTGTATCTTCTTCCTTGTGGTATCAAGCCAAAATATTCCAAGTTACATGCCGTCAAATATAATTTTGTAATTTTATTGCGCTGTGTGGCCATGCTGTCACCCGATCAATACTAAGAGAAAGCTCGGTGCCATGAATATTCGTAGGAAAGGACTATTTTTGTCCTTAATGTTTTAGCGGCATATATACCGACCCATGATATACATAAGGGTTGTCCAAAATCTGGAAAATCTTACAAATCCCCCGTTGTAATGTCTTATTCTATAGATTATTGATAAAAAAACGACACTGAGCCTAAAAGAAGCT
>ATSW01015051.1:0-11890 GCA_000444245.1 Botryllus schlosseri | reverse complement strand
GTCTCAGTAACCCTACTACTGCTACTTGAGTATCGAGTTTGCTACTTGACCTCCTTTCGTTGTGACTGTACCCCACCTGCTATCCCAAAAAACTTTAAAATCCACCCAGATCCACTCCTGTTATGTCTTCATACTCAATTCTTCCACTATAGCTCATGTATATTCACTATTCAGTTGCTCAGCCCGCTCGAGATTTCCCTGTGGTGACTAATAGCGTCTATCCAGGTTCTATTCGATTCAATCTTGGTCAAGTCAAAGGCGAGTCTGAGAAAGCGAAAGAAAACATCTCGGTCGATGGCAATGAACAAAAATCCTGTGTGGATATTCATGATGTCAAACCTACTGCCAATCTAACGCCGCCAGCGCCCGTCACAAAGCCTGCCAATCCTTTTTCTTCCCAGAAACAAGGGACTTGGCCTCCTGCGTTAATGTGAGTTGGTTGTGTGTGGGTCTTAGAATGATCTTAGCTATTATTGTTGTTGCCTGTGAAGCTCTGAATCTAGCATGGTTAGTTGTGTAGTATATTGCTATTGGCAAATAAATCTCCATAATTTCTCCCTGACTTCTGTTTGAATTAGGGATGTGACTTGATTATTGCAACAAATCCGCATTCAGGGATACAAGATCTGTTAACGGGAATTTTGCACAATGCCCTTGGCCGATTTTTTTGTTTTAAATATCGCTCTACTTCCATGATAAGACTGAGAAGAACTCCATTTTTGTAGGGTGTGGGGTCGTCAATTAATGATGCTGTATTATTTGGGATCACCGTGGAAGTAGTTCTAACGTTATATGTTGCGTGGAGATACAGATCATATGGTGCATAGACGTTAGTGTCTTTGTGCTTGGCTGATGACCTCCGTTTCTGCGCAATCGCAAACCTTTGAGTGGGACATTTGGCTGTTGCACAAGAAATACACTCAAGTCTGATGATTAACATGACTCTATCTGTATAAATATCCGTACTTGTTGCCATATAAGCATGACAATGAATTGGAGTTTGTGGCACCGTGAAGGTTTTTTGGAATGTAATGGGGACCTTTAAGATTACGCGCTTCAAACTAAAGCCTCTGGCTAATAATAATGTTTTCGTATCACCAAACTCCGGTCAATTTTCATTGATCTGTTCAATCACATCATCACTATGCAATTGCTTCAATTGAGATAGTGCTGTTTGGTTGATTTATGTTGATCATGTCTAATTACTACTAATTAGAATTTTGTGTAGAAATCGTCACATTTTGATATCTGCAGAAAATATTGGCGTTGTTAGCCAAAATATGTTATATCAGTCATCAGCATGACTCTATTACCTAGCTCTGCCTATATGCTTTGGTTAATAGCGAAGTACTACTCAGATTACTGGAGAAGGTTGGTTTTTATACCCATCACTAGTGCAGGTATGAGGGTGTTTTACATGTTTGCTTGGTCGTTTCATGATCGTCACTGCACACAATCGATCTGTGGATAATAAGCTCTTGAACATGTCGCCTCAAAGGATCAACCTACTTACTAGTATTCACTTATTGTAGTCCGGCTGTTCTGCTAGAACACACTGCTTCACTCGAATAAGCTCAATGGCCACGCTTGTCTATTGTCCCTGTGTTGATAACTTCTTCATGTACTGATGATGCAAACAGGAGCCCACACCCATTTAATACCTTGTGCCTTGTATCGTAGGGACTACATTCAACGGGCTTTCCAAGCTTGCACCTCGGAAAGCGACAAGGATAAGACCGAGGCCTACCTGAAGAGCTTGCTTAATGAAAGAATGAAAAACGGCGTCGCGCACACCATCAATTGGAAGGAGGAGCCGCTGCCAATGTTAGTTGCATGCGACGCCCGGGAATTTCATGCTTTCAACAACGAATACTTTTTCCAGCGATTTGATACGTCCCAAGCCGGAACTGAAAACCGAATTGCGAGAGAGACTTTCTCAAAAGCAAGACCACAAGTTGAATGATAGAAGAAAGTTACAGAGGTGAAATAACACAATGGTTGTTTCATACTGTGCCGATGCGACCAAACAGGGGTGTGTCCATACGAATAATGGGGGGGTCTGTATTTTACGGACTACACTACAGTCAAAGTTGGTACTTCTTCGCTGGCCGCACATTGCGCACCTATATCATAAAACTGCTTCATAGTACAGAGCTTCAAGAATACCTTATCACTACATCCAGTGCAAATATATGTATGTTTGAACTGGGAGACTTTTTGGGAGCCACTTGTCAGGAGCTATCCTATTGGCACAATAAACGGATTCAAACAGATTTGAAAGTAAAACCAAGATAACAAAGCATGATGTAACAATCAGAATTTAAGACCAAAATACTCCCATTGCAACAATGGCAACAACAAGTGTGAAGCTATATAAGCAAAGTATATAGTCACAGAATAATAGCAGGTATACATGACAGACATGCAAACAAGTCTTCAAGTAATTCTTCCCAGATTAGGTGGGCGCTCCGACACTTTATTATCAACACCGGTGCTTCCCAACATTTTATATAAATGCAAATGTTCAGCTTGCATATTCTATTTTTCGTATCAGGTCTGGGCTTGATTGGCTACTCGGGAAAATATACATAAATATATAAAATTGAGGTGAATCTATTTTCAACCAACTGCCACATGAAGGATCATCAGTATTCTAACAGTTTTGTATTTTTCCGGTAAAATTTCTATCTAATCAATCGGAAGATTGCTGACGTTCCATAACAACCAAAAGCCGCCCTCTGTGACATATTGAGTAGAAAAACTGTAACCTGCAGAAATGCTTCGCTACCCAGTGGTTGGGAAGCACCGACCCCAAGAACCTGATGTTCAAGTGAAACTTGTCTTTTCAGGTCGTACAGATCAAAATATTCGCGCTCCTCCAGCAGGTCGCGATCGAGGTCTCGGTCGCGTTCCGACTCACCGAAGCGAAGACGTTTCCGTCACAGCAGGTAACATACTCTGGCTGGAGCGACTGCCCGAGATTCCCAGTTATGTAGCAAAGTCCGTCTTGTTTAGTAGCGAGAGGAGTTCGGGCGACGAAAGCCCCATGTTCACTAGCGCCGGACGTAGGAACAAGAAGAAGACAAGCATGGCAGCCCGTCTTGGTGCAAAACCGATTGGTGCCAGTCCCAAGTCGGTTGCGAAGAACGCAAAAGGGCAGAAGAACAAAAAGAAAAAGGTAATAAAGTTTGACTGACTCTGCGGGTCCAGAGACCAGAGAGTATGAGAGTTATTTTTGAGTCGAATGTACATCGTAGCTCATAAATCAACCAACCGCTGTTGAAATTGATATTATATCATGTATCAGGGTAAGAAAGCAGCCCCGGTGTTCAAGCTGGTCGATCCGAATAAGGACGCAAAAATGGCCGAAAGGGCGAGCCGATTTCATTCGCAGCTGTCGGACAAAAAGGAAAAATTGACCTTCACAATTAATAACTATGATAACGAGGGGTGAGTGTTATTTTGTCTGTTTGAGGGTTTTACGGTAAAAACAACTCAGATTTTGAAAAGGAGGAAGTAGTTTTGGGAATCATAGTCCTACTTGTAATTGAGTAGAATTTATGGCATTACTTCTTGTGTAGCAACACTGACCACTATGGCCACCTCTAATAATATCAACGAATTCTGTGCTTTTTTACCAGGGATGATATGGACTGGCAGGGCGCTCAAATCGTGGGTACGTGTCGCGATATTTTCAAGCAGTACCTCCGTCTGACGTCTGCCCCGGACCCGTCGACGGTAAGCCACACGCTGTCAGACCTCCACTACGGCGCGGTGAAGGTATCTTTTCTTGCAGGTAAGACCATTGGCGGTGCTGAAGGTTTCGTTGGAGAAGGTGAAGGAGGATTGGATCGAGAAGCAGGACTACCGGTACACTTGCGAGCAGATGAAGAGCATCAGGCAGGACTTGACGGTGAGATTCCGCTTTGAATTCTGGGCTTGCAAACGCAAATTATAGAATGCTGCGCGAATTTGAGAAGGTACACCGCACATGGTGCTGGAGGTGATTTGAATTTGGATATGTAAAAACTGGATTTTGAGATTTTGGTCGGATCTCTTTTTGAGCATAGACCTTGAATTTCTATTAATACATAGTCAATTTAATTCTTAGTGCAAAAAAGTACACAATTTTGTAGGAGAATTCGAGAGTTACACTGGGCATCGGGGATTATTTGGGTCTCGAAAACCAGTATTTTGAGATTTTGACCGGATTTGGATTTGAATATTGAAGTAGAATTTTCAATTTTAATGTGATAGAGTAGTAGACTGTGCTTTTTACAAAAATACAGGCACAACGGAATTGTAGCAATATAAGTAGGTGGGTGGCTTGATGTAATCCGAGCTATCTGTCATTACTACTTGAGATTTTACACAGTTTGAGAACCACTGCGCGAATACGTTAATCTTCATTTAGTCCCATGTTTTACGAGCACACCGAAAGTCTGTCACAATAATGTTTTCTCCAGTGTAATCAGCGCAGGGATATTTGAAGCACTCCTTAACGTTCCGGAAATAATGTTTCTTGTTGCCAATGAGGCTGATGATAGAATTTAATTTCGTGTTCGCTTCTAGGTTCAAGGAGTGCGAGACGACTTTACCGTTAAAGTGTACGAAACTCATGCGAGAATTGCTTTGGAGAAGGTAAGCCGTTGCTTGACGTTGTGATAATCTAAATGCCATCTGTGTTTCCCATGCGAATTTTGTCTGACTCTGGACATCGCATCGACTGATACCGGAGTGGATGCATTATTTCATTTACGGCCAGTCTAGGATGATCCGCAGGAATCTTCAAAACCTGTAGAATCTGTAACTTATTCCCGCGATGCTAATTGCGATTGCAAAGAATGAAAATATTAGCTTGAATCAGCAGAGGCATGATGTGTATTCGATTTTGCGGTTCTGTTTGACAATTTGTTGATAATCAAGTCATCCGTTCATGCATCTAACCGAGTCACGAATGTCGGCAGGGCGACCACGAGGAATTCAATCAGTGTCAAAGCCAGCTGCGTCAGCTCTACAAGGAAGGTGTCGAATCGAGAAATATCCCGGAATTCTTTGCCTACAGCATTCTGTACTACATCTACACCAAGAACAGTACAGGTAAGAGAAGCTCGCGCCTGCGTTTTCACGAATTTCTCGCCCTGACATCGATTTCTAACTCTGCCAGATCTCACCAAAGTGATGGCATCTTTAACCGGGGAATTACGCGCGGACGAGAGCGTCCGGCACGCCTTAAAATTACGTGAGGCGTGGACTTCTTCCAATTATAAAAGGTTTTTTCAGCTATACCGGGACTCGCCTCGCATGGCGGGGTATCTTATCGATAAGTTTGCCGAGAGGGAGAGGAAAGAAGCGATAAAGAAAGTCATAAAAGCGTATGTATTTCCAAGTTTTTGTTTCACGTTGAGGGATGATTTTATTATACAAGGCGGGCGTGATCGATAGCTTCGTATCTGTAAAAGAAATCATGTGCTTCCAATGGGATAATTTACGGTTCTGTTGACGGACGGAGCCAATCTGTGTTCGTGGGCTCCGATCAACTTTGCGATCTATTTGCCATGATTGAATATTTCCTTGGTACGTTTTGGGCTTGTCACAAAAGCTAGCTTTCTGGTCTCTGCTCTTTCTTTATGGGAGTTGGCAATCAGTTATGAAATTTTTCCTGCTATACGCGACTTCCTGATTATATAGGGCAAGCGTTTTCAACCTTGTATGCTCATGGCCCACTAGTAAAATCATAGCGTTGGGCCCACTAACATTCAATGAAAACCTAACCACCATCAAATTTAGAAAGCTGATCATGACATTGAAGACCTCTGATATAGGGTTGATTTGAAATGGTAGCATAGTTTATTTCCAAATTTCTTGTAATTTAAGTAGCTTGGGCAAATTGATCGTAAATTTACGGTGTCAGAGCCGAATGTAACCTTCCATGTGACTGTAGGCTTGCGTCCTATTGCCTGTCCTTGTGTGATACTCACATAAAACTTAGCGCTAACAGATAAAATGAATTTTGCCATACCTAAGCAAAGCTGTGTGCGTGAGCAAGTAATGTTGAAGTGTCGTTTGTAACTGAGAATGCATTAATGACTAACTTTGTGCGCGGAGACTTCTTTTAGCCGGCAAAGGTAAGTAAATGTCAGGTAGAGTATTTGATTTTGTGTTTTCGTTTCCGATCTTTTGAGAATATTTTTCCTGATATAATCCCCGTACTCAGCGGTAGCGTTCGAATTCGAACCTCAGAATCAATCGATCTTACTTCACGCCGTTGCGGTCAGAGTATTGACTTGCAATGCATAACGTTGTCGTTGATCCCAGACTTGCGATAACCGTATGAAAAAATTGGCATTAGTGTCCAGCCTGTCGGAATTGTTCGACTCTTTACAATTGCATAACAGTGATCTGCCGCTTATTTAATATCGATCAAGTCGATGCATCGGGTTTGTCGCTAGATTTTGTTTCATTTGTTGTTGCATGAGTAGTCATCAGGGCTGGGCAGGCCTACAACGATTCGATTCTGATTGTGTTTGAGTACCAAAATTCTACACGCCTTACAACAAAGAACTATTTTATTTGCGGAAATGACCTTTTCTACCATCTTCCCATCATTGAATCCTTGAAACTTTGTTTGCCTTTTGCTGTAGTATCTAAAACGTGTAACGCAAGGATAAGCACGTTTGCTAAGACGTAACGTTTCAAGTGGTAATCAACCCAGAGCATTATCATGTGATCCGTTAGAATTCGCTAGTAAGAAACATCCGTTTTGCCAATCTGCAACTAACATTATTTTCTTTGCGATTGTATGGAAGTCCAATTTATATACTTTTAATTGTTTTACTATGTCTGTCATGATGAGTGGTACTTGATTCGGAAGCGTATTGATTCAGGTACTGAATTGTGCCCACCCCAAGCAATAAGTCTCATGTGGACTATTGATTTTATGTGATTGATATTTATTTAACTTGAAACCTTTGCTGTGCTACTCCTCAATGTCTGTCTGTTTGGTGATTGCGGTGCGGAGGTCGGAAAATGCGACCGGTGCTTCTTTTCTCTCTGGTTGATGTTAACGTACTATCTGTTTGTTTTGTTAGTTTTCGGCCGAGCGTTCCTGTGCCATATGTGTCTCGATTGCTGGCGTTCGCGTCGGACAAGGATTGCGTCAAATTGCTCACGGAAATGGGCGTCACACTAACCTCCGATCATACCGGTGTCGATTGCAAAGCCAGCCAGGCGATCACGCAAGGCTGAATCCGAGAATAGCGACCAATTAGGCAAAAAGGAGGCGCTCTTAGTCATTCCAAGTTTAAGCCCAGGCGTCCTCACTGGATCCGAGCCATTGTCGCTCGCCGAGATATCACGTATAGAGTCGCACATCGATAATGATAGCCCGCCGAAGATTCCTTCTTAAAGTGCACTTGCGCATTATCAAGCGTCCCCAACCAAAAAATATCGGGAGTTCCTTATCAAATTCATTATGTTTATTTCGGTGAAAGCTGTAAGTATTATCACCTGTTGAAGAATCACTGACGACGACACCAAGTTTGCGAATGAAAGAGAATAGGAATCCGTTGGACTCGAATATGTTTTTGCCAATCCGATAGCGAGGAGTTACGCGATTCATTCAATTACCAGGTTTTCAGCGCGGCTTGCTTGAAAAAGACGCACTAGTCAGATGCACTGCACGTGACCAGCTTGATGGAGATGGAGATAGAAGTTCAAACGTCAGGTGTATATTCCGGCATCATGATGGGATGGTGAAAAAAGCGCTCTTGCGTTGTGGATGAAATGGTGGTCTTGCTTGCTATATTTAAATATATTTTTGTTTTATTAAACGCCGAGTATTCTGCATGCATTGCGAGGTTGAGATTGGATGGGGACTTGTGAAGACATAAATCAGCTTCAATTTGCAGTAGGGGTTGGGTTTTAATCTAGTGCTAGAGAGATAGAAACTATGGTAATGATCGTGATTTATGTAAGAATTGTAACGAAGTCGTGAGTTATCGAGTCGCAGGTTATTGCCAGATTTAAACCTATGAAATTTTCGCCGTCAAGCCCAAGTGATGATGTGAGAAGTCGGGTCCAAGTCGAAGCTTTCAGTCACGAATCGTCTGTCGGTTATTTCTTTCATAATCATGTTATGTGGCAGTACTGCATTAGGCGTATCGTAGACCACCTATATCTGCCGCGTTTGCTAAAGAAGGAGGTAAATCAGAATGAAACTAGTGTGTGATTTTTACTGCACGTTACGGTTACACAGAACCATCCCGTATAAAATTAGCATGGAAAGGACATGTTTGGGTCCTTTACAAGTTAATCTTGGAAATGGGATCTTGCATGTCCTAAAATGTGACAGCCAACATGTCGATCCCACACATAATATATATTATAGGCAGACGCCAGCATCGTGGTAAAAAACATGGCGATAGGCTACGCAGACTGACCGGAAGGCGACATGTAGAACATAGCAATACGTGGAGCAAACTAAGATGGACTATGGAGACGAGCATGACGTCATTCTCAGTATACGGGATCCGATAAAGGTTGTACGGAAAATACCATGAACAGAGTTGTGTTCCTCCACCTCGCTGAAAACACATCATGAATTCTCTTATAGTTAAATCGACCGGGGTTAAGTTGGATGATATGGTCAGATCGAATCTGTGATCGCCTCGGCTGACAAGGGAGAGCTTCTGAAAAGATATGTTTTTTTATATGGATTATGCCTAGTGTTGACTTTAGAGTCGGTGCTTCTCAACCGATGGGTCGCGAAGCAATTTCAGGTGGGTCACAAATAATTTCTAAATGTTACAGTTTCTATTCAATTTGCGAAATATGTCAAACGCTTTATTTTCTTCCCACGATTGGGGGTGGTCTCCTATAAATTAAATTGTTATTTTTGCGCCCACGTGCCGTAGGCCAAGCCTCGCGCTCACAATGCTTTGTCAGCCAGATTTTCGTGGCAGTCATTTTAATTAGAGCGCGAAATTGGACTTGGTGTTCTGTGATGTATGCTACAAGATTGGAAATCATTCGTTCTCTCCTCCAAAGGCTTTGCGACTGGAAAATGCAATTTCACTTGTGGGCGACTAATTTGATTCGTTACTCTCACGATTGATTGTACGTCTAATTACGTTCTCGTTCGTTCCGTCATATATCATGGCGGTGGTGGTGGTGGGTCGCACAATAAAATATTGCCGTAAAAGTGGGTAGCAAACTGAGAAAGGCTGGGAAGCACTGCTTGGATTTCAAGAATGATCCACGTTGCGCATGCGCGTTTACTTTGCCGCGAGAGTTCAACGCGGTACACTTCGACGCCGGTTTTGGATTGGGTTTCCCCAGCTGAAGGATGTTTTTGTAATCTGTTTCCATCGCGAAAAGTCTTGGTATGTCATATTATACGTAGTTATTGTCGTTGGCGAAAATATTCAACTGCAGAATGGAACAGTGTTTTAACACTATTCAGCACTTACCACAGCTTGAGGATATTCTGACATTCATCTGTCTATTTACCGCAGACATGGAGGCGGGTTGGTGTGATTGCATGCAAAATAAGGTCAATCGAAACATGCAAAATAAGGTCAGTCACCATAATGTTAGGTTTGGGGATTAGTGTGTTTAGGGTAGGGGTGAGGGTCCTTTGGGTGGGTGTAATGACCTTAACTCACAACCCTAATGTCCTCACCCCCACCACCCAAATTACCCGGACCCTACTGAACCGAACCTCAATCCTAAGGAACCCCACCCGGGACCCTAACCCCCACGGGACCTTATTTTGCATGTCGCTGAGTACACTGACCTTATTCTGCATTTAGCAATTGACCTTATTTTGCATGTGACTGACCTTATTCTGCATGTGCATGACCTTATTTCGCATGTCCCAACTGACCTTATTTTGCATGTGACTGATCTTATTCTGCATATAGCGATTGACCTTATTTTGCATGTGACTGACCTTATTTCGCATGTCGTGACTGATGTTATTCTGCATATAGCGATTGACCTTATTTTGCATGTGACTGACCTTATTTCGCATGTCGCGGCTGACCTTATTTTGCATGTGACTGATCTTATTCTGCATATAGCAATTGACCTTATTATGCATGTGACTGACCTTATTTTGCATGTTGCGACTGACCTTATTTTGCATGTCACTGAGTACCCTGACCATATTCTGCATGCGACGGACCTTATTTTGCATGTGACTGGCCTTATTGTACACGTCAGAATTGCTCATATTGAAACATATTTAGATTTAGGATCTAGATACGGTAAGGAATTTTGATCTTGATATGAAAAATGTAAATTCGATATGGAAAAGTTGGATTTGAATTATAGATTTGGAGTTATCATGTATGAACTACTTGTATTGAAATATCATCGGATTTAGGATCTAGATAAGGAATTTCGATCTTGATATGAAAAATGTAAATTGAATATGATAAAGTTGGGTTTGAAATATGGATTTGAAGTATAGATCGTGTAAGAACTACTTGTGATGAAATATCTTCGGATTTAAGATCTAGATGTATAGTTGGATATGAAATCTTGACGTTGATATGAAGAAGTTAAATTTGGATTTAAAGTTGCTATAGTAAACGTACTTTAAATTTGATTCCCAAATAAAAGTTTGATTTGATATTTGGCTTTATGCGCTGACTAATCCAACCCTAACCTCATCCTTAAGGACCCTTACCCCTACACGAAACACGCTAACTCCCAACCCTAACATTAGGTGACTGACCTTATTTTGCATATTGCGACTGACCCTGGAGTTATTTTGCATGCAATCGCACCAACCCTGGAGATATATTGGGCAAGTCAATGGCAGTGTACTCTTATATATTTTTCCCGATTTGCTTTAGGGCATCCGTAGAATGTGGAACGTCAAAAGCTGTGAAAAAATCGCGATTCTGAAATGCAGAAAGCGGAACTTTCGGTCATTAACCCTTACATATAGATATACGGTAGGTCGTAGCAACTAAAAAACACAGAAACAGGCAAAACAAGTCTTCGAATTGATGGTGAAATTGGTAAGGTGAGATGGTTGCCTGCAAAATATGGTTGCGGGTTGCTACATACAAAATAAGGTCAGTCAAATGCAAAAGCAAAGTGATGAAAACACGGCATGTAGGCTACAGCCGTTTCCTTCACAGCAAAGCAGTCATGCTGTAGAAGTTTATGTGAAGCAGCTGTTGATTGTTCATCATGTATTTCGTACCTTAACATGTCATGAATTAATCTTAAATCATCATCTGCCAACCTACCAACAACGCGATTTCAGAATCCCCACCGGTAGCAGACTCCTTGAGCACATAATCAGCAAGTTGTTGCTGTGGTGATCATTGAAGCATAGCCAATTAGCCAATCAGGAGCCGTGGTTATTTGATTACTAGTCTTCTCGCCGTTCTATGGTCGGTGGCACGCCCATTCATGGGCAGCTACTTTAAAACGCTTTGGCCGAAATCTTAACGGCGTTCCCGTGAGCTTCTTTTGGGCTCATTGTTATTTTTTATCAATAATCTATGGAATGAGACACAATCACGGGGTATTTTTAAGATTTTCCAAATTTTGGACAACCCTAATATACACGCAGGAAGAAGCTGTATCGCTCATATAAATGTAGAAATGCTAAACTACGTAAGTAATTGCATAGCCTCAGTTTATAGTTACCAGTCAAAATAGAGAATAGAGAAACGAATTGTTACGATGCAACACATTACCCATTTGCAAATTGATGTGATACAATTCCAGCCTGTGCCAATGGTTACAATTCCAGCCTGCGCCAATGGTTGAGGACTATACAAACTATATTCGATTTCAATGAGACAAGAGGTCTGTTTAAGGTAAGAACAGAGAACAGAAATAGACATTTTGCTATTAAATTACTTTA
>KE606317.1:0-14489 GCA_000444245.1 Botryllus schlosseri | reverse complement strand
CTGTTTATTTTTTTAAATCAAACTAGAATTAGAATTATCGCTATAGATTTTTTCTAAATTAAATTAGAATTTCTGAATTCGCAAAAACTTGAAAATTGAACCAAGTTCAGTTTATATCAAATCAAGAGTTCGTTTTCATAAATATGAGGATGGCAAATGTCTTTATACACCAAGTTTGTCTCGTTTCGCACAATACACAGTTCCTCCAGCATGTTCAGGGAAACCAGAAATTAGATTAGAATTAACATTAGAGCATAAAACCTGTCACGAATTAGATTTGAATTATAGCAAAGTACCATTTCACAAACTAGATTAGAATTAGATAGATAGATAGATAGATAGATAGATAGATAGATAGATGGATAGACAGATAGATGGATAGATAGATAAATAGATAGATATCGCTCTAATTAGTCTCACTAGAGCGTTAGAATTATCTAATTTTCCAAGACTGGCCAGTGGTATTCAAAGCCGGATTGCATTAACGGGTAAAGGTGACAAATCAAGACGCATCCATTGTCACCGCACAATCGCAACAGATATTTGCTACCACAAGGTCACAATCTATTTTGAAGCAACTGCAAGATCAATGGGGATAAACAAGACTCACTCCACGAGGATTGATGTAATATTCTGGTGACTAAGACATTATTCAGTCGGCACCACACTATTTCGAAGGGAACTCGCGGTACTGGTATAGAATTGCAAACTAGCAATATGCTGCAAACAATAGCTATTCAAATGTGCATTCTCAGCAAGGGTATCCAATTCAAAAAAACCTAGCGAGCCGGCAACGCGTTTTGCATACCTACGAGGGCGTTTGCCAGTTCTAATCGAAAAAAAATGGGAATAATAATTTTGAAGTGTCAGGTGTTACGAAATCGCAGTTAAAATTAAAGTAGTTGGCACCGTGCCAGTGGCCTGTTAACATTGAGCAGATTGGAAGGAAGCATTCTAAAACGTTTTTTCCTCCACTAATTTTCGTTTTACAAACAATAGAATACAATTCAATACCATGATGGAAGACGTTATTCCGAATAAGCATTCAACAAATCACAACTGTTTGTATAAATTTTCCCACAAAATAAACTAGACTTGGTGAATTATAATAATTTCTCCCGCATTTAACTTCAAGACATCAAAATTCCATGCTAATTTCCCCACATTCCACCACTCTCCAGATTTCATACGTAATCCAACTGTCGTGCTCAATTACCTGTCCAGTAAAACATCATACCGGTGTACCGTGTGGAACTGTGCATGGGTAGTGTTTGTTTCAACGTGCATGTGTGAGTATTGGAAAAATGTACAATTGTTAGGTTGAATAGTATCTTCATATTGAAACAAACCCGAATATTTTCATGCGGATGACGTCATATTTTGTGATGCGATTGTTGATGAACAATGTTCTTTCCAATTCCCTATTTGTTGTTGACGATTACCCCTGACGTGTGTCAGTCGAAAATATTCGGGTTCATTACAGTATGAATATGCTAGTCAATTGTATGTTGAAGTTCTGTACCTCAGGTTTGCTGGAGGTCAACACACACATCTGAGTCATACAGTAGATTTACTATACGCCTTCTTTAGAGGATTTGTACTCTTTTTTCAATAAATCAAAAGTGTCCTCAAGGGGTCACCCAAATGTCGTCTTTTTTGTGGAATTTGGCCTCATTTTGTTCTAAAAGTATTGATATACTTGCAAAAATTAGACTCCAACGTTCTGAACGCTAGGGTTGGCTAAAAATTTATGAAAAAAATACGCCCCGAATGGTATTTCGGGAGCGAGATCGGAAAACGACCTTTTTGTAGTCAACCTAATACTATTACTCGAAATAATTTACAAATCACTCGTTTTTGCCTTCGGTGTTATAGCTCTTAAAATTTTTAAAGGTGTCCTCTTTTTTAGATCACAAAATTTGGTAACCCCACAATACACGAGAAGCCACACTGATTTCTCGAAAATATTCATTATAATCTATTTTTTATGCTTTTGTGATTCAAGGTTTGGTTTGAGTTACCAAAGGTTAATAACCATTGAACTATACCTTTGGCCTTTCTGTTACCGGTAAGTTGACTCGTCTTGCGTTTGATCGCGGCATACCGGCCAACGCATTGCCGACTGCAGAATCGTGTTCCTGGTTGACCCGGTTGTCCACAGATTTCGCACGCGGGACCATCTTGTTTCCCATCGTTTCTGATAACGTCCGATAAATCGCCTGAAATCGAAACCCACGTCTCACTTGCAAGGCCGACACGCTTTATTGGTTCAATGAATGACAACAGGGCACTTTACTGATTCTTGCAGTGTGCAGTACATATTCTATCAACCGACTTTTAGGAGTAGGCCTACAGAACTACCAACATACCATTGAATGATACATTGTAGCCTACTTGAATAAACAGAGTATTTTTGGCTGACACTGGTCAGGGGTAATCGTCAGCATCTAGTAGAGAATTCATTACAATGAATAAAAATATATCAAATTCTTCCATCTATGTGCCTTCTTGGACTCGACTTATATCAACACCCGCCAATCTAGTGTAAGCCAAGCCAACGGAGGGAGTTCGTGAATAATATAGAATTGTACATTGAGATTGAGCCAGCTGTTGGTCATGATTTTTCGAATTTCTATGCCTGTAATGTCATATTTGGTGATAAAGTTCTTTTGAATTCTCTGCTATTCGCTGTAGATTACCCCTGACCGAGAGAAAGCTGATAATAATAGGGTATATTTCAATATGAATATATTATTCAATTGTATTTTATGAAAAAACGCAAGGTGCCACACAGAGAACGACATGACCAGGGTAAATCACGGTATGATGCTTTGAATAACGCTACCGTAAGGGTCATATAATCTGGGTCCAAAATTGACATCAGTGAGCTAACGAACTATCTAGTTAGTGCTGGACAGCCCTGTGGTGGATGTCCCAGTAAGTCATTTAAGCCTAAGAACTATACAGACAGCATGAAGTGGGCCTAGATCGCATCAATCTTCATTGGATATTGTCCATCTGGCTTGCTGTGACTGGTGGGTGCTTTTACTACAGATTGAGAGACCTCTTTTCCGTCGAATTATATACCACGTATCAGCCATCCTGTATCTGCTTCTATGTGACCGTGGGTTGGATTAGCTTACCACTTGAATAACAAGAACTACCAATGAGAAATACACCATACAAGAATGATGATAATGAGTAATGAGAACTGTGATGAACTCCACCAAAGGCAAATTCTGTCATAGTCTATCTTGTATGAATATTAGTAATAACTCCATCTCCAATATCGAAATTAGGCCTTGTGGACGTATTTGACTTTTCAGGTCAGTGATGTCACATTTCGTGATACGGCTGTTGGTGATCTTCTTTTCGATTCTCTGCTAGCTGCTGACAATGGTCAGCCAAAAACATCCGGGTTTATTTCAGGATATTTGGGTTGTTCAAAAATAACTTTTTTCTTCGAATTCTACTGGCCATTCGGAAAATTGTTGTCGGTTAAAAAAAGGCTGTACACCAAATTCGGCTCCATTCTAGCCTGTCAAAGCCAAGCTATTGGAGTTTTAAAACATTTAAATTTATTAAAATGGAAAAATGTTATCTTCAAATTTTACTGGCTGAAATTGTTTAAATTGTCTAAGAAAACGTTGCATAGCAAATTTGGCTCAATTCAAATTGGCTGAAGCAAAGTTATTGGAGTACAAAATTTAGGATTTGCTTAAAATAGTATTTGTGGAGGGTGGTTCTAAAATTACCGAGATTAAAAAATTCCTTATCTTAAATAAATTAATAAATCTTCAACTCGGCGGCGTTTTTTTTTAGCCAACTTAAACAATTTTAACCATTAGCCAGTTAATTTATAACAACCCTACTAAACTATGAGATTTGCTAAACAGGAGTACTATCTACCCTACTATCTACATCTGCAAAATTCTAGGCAATATCCATCACGTTAACTTTTCAAATGGGAATCCAGCAATTAAACACAACGGTGGGGTACCTTTAAGATCTGAAGCTGGAGATACGCTGTCGGGACATCCCCCTGTGTAAGAAATACCGTCCGCGTAGAGAGAGGCCTCAACATCCTCCTTCGATACTGCGTCACAGTCGCTCTCGAAGTTATCAGTACAAGCTTGATTTGAATTGCTACTGGCGACATCATATGGTACCTGCATTAAAACAGAATCATGTTAAGAACTAGCCGAACGATTTGTGAATATAGTTATAGGTGATAGCACAACAACCAGTTATTCAAAGTTGGCTTGAGCTTTTAAACATGTGCAACAACCCATCAGCCATAACGTTATTGATGGGTATTATAGTGGGGAAATTTTCATATGGCAAGGTGTTGCAACTATTCTGTAACATCAATTGCCTTACATATTATAAACAAAGCGCAGCAAAATTGAATTACAAGTAAAATAGTGGAAACCAATTGATCAAAATAGTCTACGTCAGGGGTGGGCAAACTACGGCCCGCGGGCCGCCTGCGGCCCGCAACACCGTTCTGTGCGGCCCGCGAGAGTCTAAAGAAACTTTTTTAAAATATTGATAAAATGCGTACTAAAAATCGCATTAATGAAGGGACTTGATTAGCTTTTTCTTAGTATATTTCACCACGATAATTCTAAGACAGTGGTTCTCAAACTGGTAGTTATTGCTCTTTATTTAGTCTGCATTACATCTTTAAAAATCTCTCATCCACAGTCGTAACCTTCCATGCCATCAAACTACCCGTTAGGTATGCTAGCATCCTGTTTGCGTTTTGTGATATGACGATAAGGGGGCGCGAAATCTTTCACCATCATAAGGGGGTGTCTTAAAACGTTTGAGAACCACTGATCTAAGGTAAATACTTAATATCACAGCGAGATAGCTGCAACGAGATTGACATAATTTGGATCACCAGTGGAATTTCAGATTGGGCACTCCATTTTCAATTATTTCAGTGATGTGCATATAAAAAACGATTCGGGCGTGTCTTAGGTAGATTCGTTGTCTGTATGCGTAGAAAGGGGCTATTTATATTTTATCTACACATAGTAGAAGTTTGAAGCTAATATGAATATGATGCTGTCAGCATTGTGTGTCCTGGAACTGAACCAAAAGTGGAATTAGTAAATCTATGAAGAGATCGCTGCTCACAGATTTCAATTTCAATCCTGTTCTAAGCATCAGGCCAACCGACTTTCATCTCTATAGTTTTGACAAATTGGTTATCGAGGTCGGCCAGCCTATGAAATCTCGCCACTATATGTTTCTGATGCATGTACGATATCATCAAAGCAATGTTTGGCTTGTTTTAAATAAGCACATATTATCTCCATACCCTCACTATATAATCAAATATCAATATTGCGTTTTGGTTTATAATCCCAATTTTATATAGTGCGGCCCTTGAATGGATTCAGATGTTGAATGCGGCCCGCGAGCTGAAAAGTTTGCCCACCCCTGGTCTACGTCATAGTGAGGTGGTGTGACAAGGCTTATCACAATAAACATTCAGCAATACTTGGCAGCATAATAAAAGTTTGGAAATACCGAAGTCGCAGTTTTTTCAAAAGAAAAAGAACAGAAAAATCAAATTAGTGTTTTCAACAGAACTTTACCTTGTAGAAAATTCAATCGAATCACGTATATATACCAAATTTCTTAATCAATGAAAGTTTCCGATATTAGCTTTTGTGTTGCATATATTCATTGTAATGAGGCAAGATTTTTGAAGGTTTGGTGATCTGAGAAATTCGTTTTTGTAATTTTACCACTCTCCAAGCTAAAAAGGTGGAGAACGTTGTGAATGCTTTCGGCAGAAAATGTCACTTATTGCCAAGAAAACATGCACGACGGGCCTCCAAAGGGTGGCAGAGTTGCGATAGAGTTACACTCCTGCCTTCATGGGCCCAGGTCTAAAATCCTTCTAGGACATGGGTTGTTGACCTGGTGCCATGGACTATTTTAAGGGGTCCATGAAACGCCAATAATGCAACCGTGCGCTATGTCAGATCGGTTTTTATTTTGTCTAATTTTCAATGCACGCCACAGGTCCCAATAGCCACACAGACGATAACAACACTAATAATTTCACCCAAATGGGAATCAGGTCACACTAAGTTGATTTTTTAGACATTGGTTTCTGAAATTTAGCAGTCAATGAGTTCACGGAATTCTCCAAAAAGAGGTGTAGAGTCCGTAGCACAAAGAAGGTCCATAACCCACGTTCTAAGGATCGGAGAGTAAGGCTCCCTATTCTGTATATTTACATGTGTGTAGCAATACAAAATTAGGACCACATACATTTTTAACATCAGCGTTTGTTTCCCATTGGTGTGGCAAAACATGCTGATGAGCCTTGGAATCGAGATTATCAGACTCGGGGTCGAATCGAAGATTAGTTTCTGACTCCTGGGCAGCATCTACATTGCAATACGTAGTGTCGGAAGTAACATGATCATCAGCCCTTCCCAGGTTGTTGCTGATAGACGAATTGTCAGTCTTGTCATCCAAGATCATCTCGATGTAACCGTTTGGATTCATTCGGAACTGAAATAGGTAATATTACAATTGTAGCCATGGTACAGAATGTACATAAGTACCTCATTCCGCATTCCTAATGAGGATAATCCAAGATTTCAAACAGGATTTGATAATTGATAGTATAAGCGACATTACCTACATAATCAATCCACTAATTATGATGCAAAACGACGGGGCAATATCAAGTTAGGATTATATGATATATGTTGTATGATACAATTATTATATCGATCTTAGGCTACAGCACTTTTTCGCTAAACAGGAGTTAATTCAAATTAATCATTGTTAATGATTTGTGTGGCAATAAGTTAGAAGATTCCTTGTGAGATGATAAAAAAATTCACTAGGCTACCAGAAGAGGTATCGAAATTGTATGAGCCTTCCTGTAAGTTAGGCCTACAAGTATATTTCAAAGTTACATGCTATCAAAACGGTATTTTGTCACACGACTTATATGCAATTATTTATGTCGGCCTAATTTTAATTATTAAAGTATTTATTTCCCTTGTCTTCGGGTGAACTCCAAATCACTCCTGCTTCATTGACATGGCGTAAAACCTACATTACTGTGGATTTAATGAAAAATTCAAATATTGCAAAAAATTATCCGGACCACAGGCCGATTTTTATGTAATGTGCACAATATTCGAACCAATTTTTATCAAAATTCAGCAACCTAGTTTTGGTCAACAGAAAGAATTCTTGTATAATATTAACGACTAACAGTCATGGGAGCCTTGATTAGGCTATTCAAATTTATATATCCGTAGTTTAATAATTGGTGATATGATATATTGATATAGGCTACAATATTTTTCAATCCTGATGTGTGTCAGCTCGCACATTATTTGGATTTCAAACCTGAATATTTAATCAATTTTTCGATCCCAATTTCATCAAACCAAACATGATGGGTACTAAGGTAGGCTACTGTTTCTTTCGCGAAAATGACGAAAATCGGTATGACAATAAAAATCCAAGGCATTTACAATTCCCTAATTGATAGGAATTTTAGTATGCAGGAACAGATCCAGTCTGGCATGGATTAGGATTATAAAAAAGAACAATAAAAACATTTCACAATTAAAAAAATTCCGTTAAACTCTACTCATCTATCAATATTCGTACATGTCGTATACGTGATTGTTAAGTGCCACAAAATACCTTTAAATCACTCCCCAACAAGGTCCCAATGCCGTCTTTCCACACAAGAGCATTGTTGAGTCCTCCATCACAAGCTCCCATGTCACAATTATTACTTTCTACATCGTTGCCTTGTGGTGATGATTGGTCTTCTCCGTCAGAAATAATAGCTGCATCAGGGTCTTCGGCAACCTGTGGTTTCATAGTTTAAACATATCAATGGATGTTTGCTGCTGACACATGCGCCATTCATTTTCATCAATAGTCGTTCTATGGTATCTGTTATTCTTTCCATCTAGTGTGCATGCATCTTATTTACATCGCCTAAAGGCCTAGGTGTTTGTCTGATTTCACAGACTACTCTAAACTCCTATATTTTCATTGTGTCGCAGGCTTGCGATGTTTTTGAAGTAATGAAATTTTCAATTCTGACAGCTAATTTATTTGAGGATTATCCACTGCTCTGTGGGAGTTGAAAGGGAAGATAATTTCACTGAGCACAGCATGATATCCTTTGCATAAACTAATTCTTTCTAATGGTCGTTCATGTATTGAAATGCAATCAATCAAAATTTTGCAATGTCAATTGAGTGCAGAGGTAAAAATGAACACTTCAGCAGACCAGCACTACGTGACGCTACCAAACAAAACACGAACGGGTTCAGAACTGAAGGTTAGTTAACATATGGAAAAGGAGATTATTGATTTGGCGGGAACATTTCTTAATATGTATATGATTCAGCCAACGAAAACTGATACTCAGTAACGATTGCTCCCGGATGCGTCTGGTTTGTTTACCCGCGCTGGTGCAAGTCAAACTGTATAGTCTTCCAGCCTAATGTTATGTATTTCCTATGCAGCCGCGCCGTACGCATGCCGCAACCAAAATATATTTTAATCAAAAATTCATGAGTCAGTTACGTAACGCGGGTGTTAGTTACCTGCCAATGCCAATAACGTAACCGCAAAATATAGATATACCTTTGCAAGATATAATGAAAACTACCTTGTCTTTTTCTGTCCATGGTGGCGAAACCTGCCGGCGGTTAGACGAATAAAAACTCTCGTATTGAGGAGGCTTGTATTCCAAGTCCATCGCACCGAGGTATTCACAAATTTCACGTGTGCCGATGTTTTGTTATTGTACAAAATCCAGCGATGCGTGCAGGCTACTTTTCAAATATGCACTACAAAATATACCCTTTATTTTCTAAATTTCATAAACAAATTATTAAAAGAAAAAACAGACATGACTTCATGACTACACGCTGCTGATTATGCGAATGCTGGCGCTGTTCAAATGAAGTTTTCGATGCCTGCGTGATTATAATACAATATAGCAAACTACCTTTTTCCCTTTGTCTCGCGCTTTCTTTTGAAGCAGCGAGATATCTGCCGCGAGGGAAAAAACCATACAGCCACCGAGACTACTGCCCGATGAGAGAAAGAACTGCAACTTTAAGTAAAACCTACTCCGTATCGCGCATAACCGATAAGCGCATGCAGCCCTGATATCGCCGAGACATTGATGTTTCAGACGTCTTCGTGGGTGTCGTGGAGCGACAAAAGAAGTTGACAGTTTCTCAAAATGAAACACAATGCACCAACCGAAGACGATTTGCCCCGCGGCATCGAAGTTGAATAAGAAAAAATCGTTTTCGAATGATACACATACAATGCTCACATGCTTAATTACAAAAAGTCCTGAAAATAGCAAGGGAATTAATACAACCTATTTCCATACATTTTCTTGCAGCCGTGATTGTCTAGGGACTTTGATAGCACATAACGAAAAATACGAAAACGTGGTTAGGTCGACTTCAATTCGCGGTAACGCGATAAGCCTGCATATACCCGCGACTATTGTGTTCAAAAGGTACGCTAGCTGTTCTCGGAAATCATGAATCCCAGCTATAGTTAATCGGGAATCTACGGATCACGATCTAGTTTCATTTTACAACTAAAAAACGCTAACTCGAAGTGACTTCTCAATCAAAGCCAACAACCGTCAATTCAATCCCGAAGGATGTGTTTTGAAGTAAATATTTTAATCGATATCGTAATATTGCATATTTGGAAAACATACGCCACGAAGATTGATCAAAACTAGTAGGTTGGTTATAAAACGTAGCACACCTTACAGGTTAAATACAAATATGCTCCAATACATTCAATGTCTCACAATATTGTAGTGACATTTTAAGTTTTAAATTTGATAAAAATTGAAAAGTGAAGTAAAAAATATTACAGTTAGCGGTAATTATACATCAGCTTGCGCAAAACAATTTCAACACCTTCTAACTGCACCGAATAATCCTAACTGGGTTGACTGAGAACTGGGAAGTTCGTCCCTAGCTACACGTGGGAGTGAAATTAGACAGCGTGTAATATGAGTTTTGACGGTATCAACGGCATCCTGAATCGACATTTCAGAGAGAATAAAAGAAAGATTACACCACAAAACTAGCGTAGGATAAAAGAAAGAGACTCAGCGACGCATTTAGCGCGAGCGGAAAGAGAAAAATGAGACGAGAAGGAAACGAGAATGGGTCACGCAACGGTGGGTTTGACGACGGTCTGTAGCTAAAAGCAATAAACAGAAGCCATATGCTGACCGTTGATGAAGATATATATTACAATTTCTAATGCCATGTTAGCAGTTACTAAATTTCAACAAATGACATGAGTACATTGGAAAATGAAAGCGTATAATAAATTGTACAGTTTTCAATAAAAACAAATTCACTCTGCTAGTTTCAATTTAAAAGCAACTAAAGCACCAACACGAATAAGCAATGTGATCGAAAAATCTGAATTGGAATTTGAAAATCATTTCATTTCACGCTCATATATGTATATATAACAGCGGATTATGGACAAAAATTCACGGTAACGTAATCAAGTTGGCCTACTATATCCATTTGATTTTTAAAACCAATATTTATGAGAAGTGACTGTGAGTTCGATTATATAGTCGGTGATCAACTCCAGAATTACAAGATATTTCCATGATATGGTTTACGCTAATGTACTTCGTAAAAAACAATTTAAATCTATATTTAGGATTAGAATTCTGAGTTAAACTCGTGAGTCCTTCTAGTAGTTTGAGGGCTACGTTTTTACCTAGTGTTTATTTAAAAAAGTCTTCATAATATTATACGAATTTCAGTGATACGATAATAATAGTTGAATACTGCAAGCATATATTCTCTCTGCATTCGCATACTCAACGGGTATTTCACACAGTCATGCTTACTCAAGGCAAGCATCCATTAGTTGATTCGCCATGGCGTAGGCTGATCACGAGATCCGTATTGAAATGTAGATGAGTAACAAGAGAATTGCGCAAGAATATAAGTATAGCATAAATGTGCTAGGACTGAATTAGGTCACATTGTCGCCTTTGATATCATCGCTGACCCTTCTCACTTATTTAAACCTCTGTAATCCATACAACTCTGTCTAAAATACCGAAAGAATGTCGCACCTATAGTGAAAATGAATGCGTTTGAGGTTTTAGTATCTACTCAAAACACATGCTCACGACTTCGCGGTAACATCAATGTAGGTCAAGCTCTTGACAAACCCATAGGAAAATTTTAAGAAACTGAATTTTCGCAGACTTGGCTGACAGTTGAGCATGGCATATGACACGATGAGAATGTTTTATATATTTACACGCCATATATGCGAATGAATAGAGAATGAAAACAATTTTACAGTGAACAATTCAGGCCGTACCAGGAAACACCGACTAGGCCTTGCTTGCCATTCGAGAACAACTACCGAATCAAATCAAAATGCTCGCATATTTTCGCTTATGCCGCGATATCCGCAATGGTTTTCGAATACGTGTTGGAATAATACGTAGCCTATTTAGTTTTAACTATCCTGTGTCTCAATTACGTCGTTAGCTCGCGAATCGAATAATGTATATATTCTGTTGTAGAGTCAACCTATTTGCAGTAAAAATCAGTGAACGATCGCCTTATAGAGATTGTTTCTAATATCCGGAAGACTTTTCCACACGATAATACTGAACGAAAAATTGCCAGTTTATGACCAATACAGCAAACCAGAGTTTTCGAAAACGCAGCTGTTAACTCAAGAATATAATATGATTTCTAAGTCGGAAAGTGGCAAGTTGACAATATAAACATTGGTTTGGAAAGCAATGAAATTAAAATGTACGTGGAATTGTAATTTGTAACTGTATTGATTAGTCTGAAACGTATAGTGTCTACTGTCTATGTTTCACACAGCAAACCTCGATCTATTGTCCTTCACTAAATCTTATATACCGCGAAATTGTTTTATACACCCACATACTCCATTTTCAATGTAACATGGTAAGATTATCCTCGAATATTTTTCATGTTATTGATTCGATTTTCGAAGGTATTGATCTCTTTAGCCTACATCACGAACGCAGAGAAATCGTTGCGACACTGCGTTACAGCTTGCTTCTGACAATCTGGGCATTGGGCATATTATGTGAAATTCATTTCGACAAAATGTAACAGATACTTTGTGACATAGAAGATACTAAATTCTTTTCAGCATTGAAAGACAAAATGCTAATCATCATCTATTTAACTGTTCAATGACCAGTCTTTGCCAAGAGTGAAAATGTGTTTTCCTCTGACAATGTGTAACGTCGGGTGCAGGAATTATCACTTTCAATGCTGGTAATATCAAATTAGATCGAAGACAGTTGCAGCGATGGCTATAAATCATGTTTATAAACTCCTATTAAAATAACGGATGAAATGACACATCACTCAGTAAATGATACTGCAAACATAATTTGAGAAGTATAGTAAAATTTTCAATTCATATTTACTCTTTGATTTCCGCAGGCACAAGAATCTGGTTTCCCATGTGCATGACTGCATAGTGCATAGTGCACGCGAATCGGTTTACTGCCATTTATTGATCGGGATGTCTCACAATCGTAATTTCCGCTGGTATTGTCAAGGTCGCAAAATTACTTGGTTATACAAATCGAGACCAGCAAAACTTTTTACCGTCAGCTTTACACAAGACTCTGTATCTCATATTAGTTTTATTGGTAGGTCAAAGTATCAAACATATTCAGCACTCTTTTTCGGTCAAAGGGTGCAGCTGCATGCTTGCATTCTGATCGTATGGGAAGTAAACAATTTTGTATGAATACATCACGGCATAATACATTTGGGATATGACAGTATCGAGCACTACAACTGAGACTTGCAGCCTATGGTAAGAATATTGATTTATATCAGACCATGACTATGGTTAAAATTCACCTGGGTTATGCTCCGTCATTCTGAGACAGAACACTCGTGAAGAATAAATTAAGCGAATAGAGTTATATGCCACAATTTCTATGACTTCATCAAGATATGGTCTATCAAGTGCATCGTTGATCTGTACCTGAAAAACTAATATAACCGTCCAAATGTCTCGTAGGATTGTTCAAGCAAAACCTTCGAAAATAATTGAAGCCTTTAGTCACCGTGAACCTTTGCAATTAGTAATCACTAATCAGACATATCGTCGAACATGAAGAATTGGGGATGCCTATGTTATTTTCCGTTGGTGACATAAAAAACATCGAGTTTAAATTAATCTAATACGCTAACAAAATCGCAATAATCCTATGAAGGAATATTACACCCGGCTTTCCAAACACCATTCGACAAATGTTGTTTTGTAGATAACGACATATAGGATAGGTTCGAGCCTGCCATTATATAAAACGTTTGCCGTGCCCGTGTTTACCTTATTTTATTTGTTTTTGATACGGAAAAGCGTACCTTTCACAGGAAACCAACTAATCACAATCACGCCGTATTCTATACTAGCTAATTGGTGAAAATTGTTCGTACCACATAATTTTCCTTGCCTCATGCTGCTTCAGTGCCATGATCGACCTCATTTGGTCGATTTAAATTTACAACGACTTTGATGTCGTGGATATCATCGTAAAATTACAGTGAAAGCTATTTGCTGGTACTTTATTTAGTGTTGGCTCCTTTATCAATTAGTTAAGGGAGACTAGTCGGATCATTTTGATTCGTTCCGTCAGCAATTCATAGTTTTACACCACGCAATCCGTGTAAATAGGACTCTACAAAATTTGCAGGGGTTCGAAATTGTCATACTGAGTCGGTATATTTAATTGTTTTATTGACATACAAATTAACCGACATGAGCTACTCAAACCTCATCGCATGATTCACTTCTCTGAAGTCCCATACGCATCAGGTGTAGTTTCATTGTAGACATTCGTATTCAAATTATGCGTACTATCGGAATCGCATGGTGAGTATTTGCACTATGAAATCGCCCAACCCAATCCAGATGGGGCATAAAGATGACACGACGAAACAGAGACATAAAGCAGTGGTTCTCAACCGCCAGTTCGCGGACCGGTACGCCGGTCCGTGGCAAGCTTCATGTCGGTCCGCCAAATATATAATATTATATATCGTAATTCCAGATGCAAGAATTTTGAAGCTTGTCCGGTAATTAGGGAAATAAAACAACAAAATTTAAATTCATTTAGACGTCTGGAACGTATTTTTCTGCTTGCTGCCATAATAGAGAGTTTATGGTCTACGTTGGGCGTACGTAAGTGTTGTATAAAACTCTTTGAAACGAATATACAACTCGATTCGGACAAGTTAGACGTGAAAGCTGCTTGCCAGTATCATAGCGGCTCATAGCAAACAGCACAGTCACATTTCTTTCATAGGGTACCGAACAATTACAACCAACTTAGTGATGTTTAACAAAACGTCTCGATTTTCGCCTTCAATGGAACCACA
>ATSW01015044.1:0-10367 GCA_000444245.1 Botryllus schlosseri | reverse complement strand
TTATTACATTTACTATCATAAATAATATCTATGTATAATTTCCTCTGTTGCTAGTCTTGTGAACATATGAAATGCTGCTCGCTGCTGCAACATCCAATGTATCATTAATATTATTTTCCTTAGCCTGTTATGTTTCTTAATGGATTATATCATAAACACTTCTCAATCAAATCCGACCGTGTCGTACTTTTCTGTTGTTGAGGGGCTGCTGTGCACTCGATGATTTGATATCCCTTCACTGCAGCCTTGTTTTTGTTTTTACGAGAATTCTCTGATTAATGATGATGAAATAATATTTAGTTGATGGATGATGATTGAAGTGTTATATCTATTCTATCAAATGTAGTTATTTTTATTACATATGAATTTTTTTTTGCCTTGCTTCCAAATATTCATCCTTGCTCCGGGAAGCATGTCTATTGAAAGAGAATTATGTCTGACCATAATCATCGCTTGCGCTGGGCACAATGATTAGAGCACTCGAATCTGAATCGCAGATTAATTCTAATTCCAAGTCACGATTTTTTGGTGACTTGGCCTGACCAAGTCATTTTTTCAAATGCGTAAAATTACTTTACTCGAGTACGGCCAAGACAGACATTTCATTGTTACTTCGAAAAATAGTAAAATCACGACGACGACATTATTGATATTTCGTCTTATTTGTCCCGATACTTGGAAAATAGGGCCAGAAACTGTTAGGACCGAGGAAAATTTACGACATTATGAATGCGAGCCGTTCTATATCACTGGAACAGAGTTGCAAAAGTGGGTTGAACCGGATTGAACTCAAAACCGAACAGTGAACATAATGACATGGACTCGGACTCGAGTCAAAACACTCCAACTCTGACTCGACCGTCTACTCATTGACTTGGAATGAATTGAAAATGACTCGACTTGACTCGAGTCAAAACTATAAAATTAAGATTGACTTGTGACTTGGTCAAAACCCTGCTCCTTGTCACTAAGAATTCGTTTGTCAACAAGAATTATAGTTTGTATAGTGTTTTTCACTGGAACCCAATTCTTCGTAACGAGCATACAAATAGTGTAGTACAAAGCTCAGTGGAAATGGTATGTCTGTGAAGTCGTGATCAACTTACAGCATTGTTGCAAAATGCAATTAAGTTGGCATGGTCGAAAAAATACCAAATTATCTTTGATGTGATGTAGAACTAGCTTTTTTTTCTTTATGTTTGCATAAAAAGTACATATTTGTACTACCAGGTATTATGGGGTCATAATGAGTGACAGGCCTACTTGCGAACTGTACCAAGATTTTCATTCTATTGCTAAATCTGATGCCGGTCCGTTTTCTTAATTTAGTGTATCTGTGAAATCAGATCACGAAGAAACTCACTCCAAACTGCTGCGCTCTAAAAGCGCATCATCCGCATGCAATCCGAACTCCAGTCAAGACTTCAAGAAATCTGTAGAAACATCAGGATCAGAAAATTTTTTGCAAGCAGACGCCAGCCTTTCCGAGTTAAATTCTCAATCGTCTGGATCTGCGGACACTCTGACCGCTTCGTTAACTTCTGACATATCCGACGTGGCGCAGTTTGAGGCGGAAGCAAGGCAGGTGGGCGCGATTGAAGAGAATGGCGACGATGATAATCCCATGTCTAAAGATTGGCGGCAGCAGAGGCGACATTACTTTGTGCTCACAGAAGCAGGTATCTTATGGGCATATAGCAGTTTTTGTCTGTGCTCGGCTCAGTTTTTCTTTGATAATTCTGGGATTATCCTTGATCGGTGGATCATCCACGAATTATCATCGAAAAACTCAAATGACTCCACTACTGCGCGTCGGAATTGAGTCAAATTTGTTTGGCATCGTTTTTGAAGACAGAATTTCATTGGGTTGACAGAAAAATCTGAAAAAATTTTTTTTTTGCATTTGTGGGTTAATTCAAAATTTTCAAACTGTGCGAAATCCGCAACCGCAATTACCGGTTTGAATGAATTCAAATTTGGTGTGCGTCGTTTTTTAAGGCAGCGTAACGATTTAATCACGTAGCCGACAAGATTCAGGAAAAAAAGTTTTTTTGAACAGGCCCTAAATTGTTCATGCATTTAAATTTTACTGTCTGATCCAAAATTTGAAAAAGTAATAGCTTCGCTTCTAGTGGTTGGAATTGAGCCAAATTGGTGGACAGCGTTTTCTTTTATCCAACCCAACAAGTTTATTGAATCGTAGTGAGTAAAATTTGAAGAAAAAGGTTATTTTTGAACAACTGCAGTGATCGTCCAACAGTTCAGCATTTGACACTTGAGCTTTTGAGGTAAAAGTTAGTGTTTTCTAAGGTTTTGGTGAGGGTTCATTTTGGGGTTATTCAGTAACATGCTAAAGTGTCTCGTGCTCAAATGTCGGGGCCAATATCACGCTTTGTGTCTTGAGACGTGTGATGCTCCCTTAGTTTATTCTTTTCTTTTGTATTTTCAAGGCAAACCTGTTTTTACGAGGCATGGTTCGGGAGATAAGTTGGCCCCGTTAATGGGAGTGCTGCTGGCCCTGGTCTCGTTTGTTCACGACCGTAACGACACTCTGCGTCACATGATCGCGGGCCAACACAAGTTTGTTTTTGTGGCAAGGCCACCCCTCATCATGGTCGCTGTGTGCTCCACGACAGAGTCCATTCATCAGGTAGGGTTGCTGATGTTCGTTTCTGATTTCTATTAGTTGCTGACGAGTGTCGGTTCATTTCAATATGTTTCAATGCAGTTGTACTATCTAAAATGCACTTGAAAATAAAAATTCTAAAAAGTTAATTTATACAAAACTCCAGGGATATTCGATTTAATTTGAAATTATTTTTTCGAATGCACCGCTTTTGCATGAATCTAGCTTTTCAGTAATAAAAAGTGGTAAAAACGGAGTCTACTCAACTTTTTGATTGATAGATGTCGATTTTGCTAAATTAATATAAAAACAATGTATATTCTCTTTAATTGGATGCTGTGTAATTATCGCATTTCACTCTGTCTGTGGGCCGTGGATACTGGATACACACCTTGACGCCACCCAATCGCATTACCTGTGCTTGGAACACTAAATATTATTAAAACCTACCGAATGTCAACTGTTAACAACGGTACACACTTCAAGTAAAGTTAGTCAGCATAATTCAAATTTAGAAGTTAATCCCGAATACCTAAAGTCCTAAATGCTCGTCGTTTCCATGCGTGATTTTTCTTTTTTCAGATGCATGTCCACCTCAACTATATTTATAACACAATTATCAGCGTTTTGACTTTGAGTCAGTTGACAAAGATTTACGAGACGAAAAAGAATTTTGATCTGAGAAGATTGTTAACTGGTAAGTTGTTAGAAGCGCAATGACATGCTAGCCTGCAAAAACTACGGCAACCGTATTACCCGTATATCATGACTCAGATATGGTCATCGGAAGTACTAGGTTTTTCCTGCCTGTACTTGCCTACTTCTACCTCTACTTGAATATATTTTAGGCAACAATACTTACTTTTACACTTTTGATTGTGAAAAGTAGATGGTAATTTTGGCGTAGATCCGCATCAGGGTTGAATCCAAGTCGCAAGGTTCCGAGTCGCAAGTCAATCTCACTTTTATAGTTTTGACTCGGGTCAAGTTGAGTCATTTTCAATTCACCGCCGAGTCAGGTCCAAGTCGGTGAGTAGAAGCTCGAGTCCGAATCGTGCTGTTGGGACTCGAGTCCGAGTTTAAGTCATTGTGTTCACTATTCAGTTATGAGTTCAATCCGGCTGAACCCACTTTTTTCCGATCTGCCCGAGTCATATAGAATGGCTCGCATTCATCATATCGTAATTTTCCTCGGTCTTGACAGTTTCTGGCCCTATTTTCCAAGTATCGGGACCGATAGACGAAATACCAATGACGTGGTGAATTAACTATTCTTCGAAGTTACAATGAAATGTCTGTCTTGACCGTCCTAGTCTCGAGTCATATGACTTGGTTCGAGTCATACGGAATGACTCTAGTACAAGTCCAGTCAATACACACACTGACTCGAGTCGAGTCATTTTACGCATTTCAAAAACAGCTTCTTGGAGGTACAGAACTTCAATATACAATTGAATAGAATATTCATATTGAAATGAACCCGAATATTTTCGGCTGACACTCGTCAGGGGTAATCGTCAGCAACTAGTACAGAATTGGAAAGAACATCGTATATCAACAATCGTATCACAAAATATGACGTCACCAGCATGAAATGTCGAATACGAGAGTTTTCAATGTACTATTTTTTAGATGTTATGCGAACTCTTTTTGTTGACACAGCCTTGGCTGGTGTATTTTGATGAAAGTCGACTCCAAGGCACACAAATGAAAGTGTGAACGACCCTTTCCGAGTATGCGAAATCTGTCGTCTGGATAATTTTTCGCACAGGCGGAATTATCCAGCAAGTGTTTGCCAATTGCAGAATTTATGGCCTTTGATTGTTCCGCATCAATCTTGAGCGGATGAGTTGAGGGTGAGCTTTTCACCAAGCGTGTTCTAATGAATCTAGGGAGATGCTGATTTATGCGTTCCTGCAAGCAAAATACACCAACCAATACTGTGTCAACAAAAACAGTATCATCTAAAAATAGTACATGGAACGCTCTCGTATTTGACATTTCATGCTGGTGACATCATATTTTGTGATACGATTGTTGATATACGATGTTCTTTCCAATCCTCTACTAGTTGCTGACGATTACCCCTGACGGGTGTCAGCCGAAAATATTCGGGCTCATTTCAATATGAATATACTATTCAATTGCATTTCAAAACATGACTGAGTCAAGCCGAGTCGCCAATTAATCATGACTCGAGTCGTTACAACCCTGTTACGCGCCCTTCAGGTACGGACAAGTTTTTAAATAATCTCTGCCAGTCGATGGACCGGGACGCCCAGTTCCTGCTTCAGTGCGTGGACTGTCTACGGATCAACGGCGGGACTCGTGATTTCGTGGGTCAAGCCTTGCAACAATCCAAGACGGAAGATTTAGCTTTCTCGCTGCTGATACATAAAAAGTAGGACGTTTCCTTCTTTGATTATGGCTCATATAATCGGATATTAACCCGCTGTGACAGACTTCGCTTGCAGTCGTCAGGCTTCGCGGGTGCTTAATTAACGTTGTTTCGTGTATTTCTTTATCCTTTCATACCGTAGCGTTATTGGCGTTAATACTAGGGCAAGTTTTTGCAACTTTTTTTTACAGCTTCCTAGATACTCAGAATCTGTGCACCATGATGTTTTAAGCTGTTTGGTGTGCAACTTTTTGCAACTTCTCTCTATTTTTCATGCCAATTTTTACTACAACTTTTATCAAATATTTCATGTAAAGGAGTAATTTAAAAGCGTGCTATAAATTATTTCTAGTATGGTTCTATTCTCTTTGATTTGCAAAACAAAGAGCTACATGATGGGTTAGCTGCGTCAATATGTAAATAGTTCGCTTTATTAATTCTGTCGTTTAAATTTGAAATAGTTTCCCATTTCACGAGCGCTCAGTCGAGACCGCCCAAAATTACGTTTTCACCGAGTCACCTTTTTCAGGCTATTGCTTTTGTTAAAGTCACCGAGAGTGAGTCTTTCTGTAATGCCTTGGGTCAAGTTTACAGACCTGGGGGTTTGGGGTGTGGTATTTGACTTGTTTTAGGGGGAGTGGGTTATCGCTATGGTGTTTGGCTTTTTGGGGGAAATTATTCCCGCATTGCGTGATTTTCTTGCTGTGTGCCGGAAAAAATGTCATTTCTGGCGCCAGACCGTCCGTTGAATGGCAATAAAGTTAACAAACTTGACAGGAACTAGGTTATTGGCTACAATGGAACCTTTCGAGTACGTCATACCCTAATAATTCAACAAAAATTATAAATGCAACTTTCTCGCAATTTTAGTGCAACATAAACTTGCCCTAGCTATTACCTATTTGCTTGGGATTTATTAACTAATACACAATTGGACTATTCGTATTACTTCTGGTGGTTGTGGCTGCTTCCACTTTTGCTTGCACAGTCTTAAAGTAAATCTTTTTTTTTTCAAATAATATTTTTGAAATTAAGAAGCATTTTTGGGTTGAGTTTGTGTCGCTTAATTACCGGTGAAATTGTCATAAGACCCACATGAGATGGCCCCTGTATCAAAAGTGACTGAATATATGTTCAAAGATTCCACCTAAACTAGCATCTATGTTTACCTTGATTTATTAAACATTTCATACCTAGTTTATCTACGTAGGCCTATGTGCATTATCATTATTCATTTTGCAGAGACTTCGGTATACAATTAAATAACATATTCATGTTGAAATGAACCCGAATATTTTCGGCTGACACTAATCAGGGTCCTAGTTGCTGACGATTGCCCATGACGAGTGTTTGGGTTTGTTTCAACACACGAGTATTTCTGTCCGACGCAGCTATTTTGTTTTTGTTTCAGCAAACTAGTCAACATCTGCCGCATGAGAGATCACACGCTGCACCCCGCTGACTTGCATATCATTTTAAACATTCTGTTGTCCTCCTCGACCGCGTTCGAAACAGGCGAAAACTGGATTCCGATATGTCTCACTAAGTAAGTGTTTTGGCGATGTTCGTTTTCGGCGTGTTATCAATGTGACAAGGGTGATATTTTGTCTATACTTTGATGTTTTGTGAACTCAAAGGCAGGGTTGTCACCAAGTGGCAAGGTTCCAGGTCACGAGTCAGTTTCACTTTTATTGTTTTGACTCGAGTAAAATCGAGTCATTTTCAATTCACCGCCGAGTCAAGTCCGAGTCCAAGCCGGTGAACAATGACGCGAAATCTGTTTTCTAGATAATTTTTCTCACAAGCAAGATTATCCAACAGATTTTTGCCAACGGCCAACGACAATTTATGGTCAAAGGTGAGCTTTTCGCCCGTGCGAAAAATTATCGAGACGACAGATTTCGTGTCATTGCGAGGGTCCATTCACACTTCTATTTCAGTGCCTTGGAGTCGAGCTTTCATCGAAATGCACCAGCCAAGGCTGTGCCAACAAAAAGAGTTCGTGTACCATCTGAAAATAGTATATAAAACGCTCTCGTATTCGAAATATCATGATGGTGACGTCATATTTTGTGATACGACTGTTGATATGCGATGTTCTTTCCAATTCTCTACTAGTTGCTGACGGTTGCCCCTGACGAGTGTCAGCCGAAAACATTTGGGTTCATTTCAATATGAATATACTATTCGATTGGATATTGAAGTTCTGTACTTCCGAGAAGCATTTCTGTCCTGTCGAGATATTTTGAACTTGTATTCTTCTAGTTTTAATCCGCATGGCTTCATGCACGCGCACATATCGTATCTGGACGAAGCCTGCCGCACGTGCTTGGTTCTGTTGTCGGCGGACCGAGATTCGTTCTTCGAGCTATCCGAAGCCAGAAGCCGAGTTTTGACCAAGTTGAAAAAGTGAGATTTCAGCCATATATTGTACTATTTATAGATATTAGTCGGTGGGGAGGAGTTTGTGTACCGTCTAATAATAGCACTCTCTTTGCCCCGATTTGTCAGAATTTCATGCAGTCCATGTCATATTTTGTAATGCGATTGTTGATAGACAATGTTCTTTCCAATTCTCTACTAGTTGCTGAGGATTACTCCTGACGAGTGTCAGCCAAACATAGTCGTGTTCATTTCAATATGAATATACCATTCGATTATGTATTAGGGTTGTTCAGAAATAACGTTATTTTCAAATTTTACTGGCTTATTGTTAAATTGTCGCACATTGACTGTCGTTCCCTTCCAACCTGTAGTAATTTGATAAAACTTGATACTTTATGTTATGTCAAATTTCGTTGGATATACGAATACGATAACCCGTGAAATTGTCCCGTCTACATAAAACGAAACGCATAACAAATTTGGCTCAATTCCAACCCATCCAAGTAAAGGAATTGAAAAAAATAGTACTCACAGTGGCAAATTCCAGCATTCACCGTTAACTTTGCTTCTACGAGTTGGAATTGAGCCAAAGTTCTTATGTATCGTTTGTTTAGACAACGGAACAGCGTCATAGGGTAAGCAGTAACTATGCCTATTATACCTATAAAACTGCATCGTGCCCAGGGATAGTTTTAGATATCCCTGTATCGTGCCATGTAGAAGATTGCTGGCAATCTATTACAACCAAAGTAGCCTTCTGTAATATATTGCATAGAAAACTGTAACATCTGGAAATGCTTCTAGACCCACTGGTTGGGAAGCACTCATCTATGCTATACTTCAATCTGTGGTACCCCCAATAACAGCGAAATATTTGTTTTCCAGGCATAATTGTCTTCAGGCCTTGGCCAACGCCGGTGAACATAAACCATACACTGTTGAGAGTATCGGGGTGCCGCCGTTACGTCATTTCATATACAAGTCTAAAACTACCGGCCAGGTAAGTTTGTTGCCAATTTTGCGATCGTTGAGTGATCTGGTATGTCATTTCTGCTAACGCGCGAGCTTTGTGACTTCTCAGCCGATGGTCCGCTAAACCTCCAAATTTGCAAATTGGTTGATAATATATTGGGTAATGGGTATTTTTTAAATTAAAGAAATCACAAGGCTGTGTCGCTTCACAACTGCAAAAATTTGAGGGCTCTCATAAACAGAATGGCAGCCTGAGATGGAATAATCTGCCGTGCAAGCTCATTTTAATGTCCAAATTGGCAATCGCCTACCGATACAATCATACACATCAGATATGTTTCGTTGTTGGGGTTTTGGCAAAAATTTTCTCCTCTGATAAACATAATCGGTATTCCGGAAGAACTTCAAGATGAGCTGCTAGATCAGTGGTTCTCAAACTTTTTTAGACACGCCCCCCTTTACGTTAGTGAAAAATTTCACGTCCCCTTCATCGTGACGTCACAAAATATTGAAGAAAGCAACCAGAATACTGGCAATCCCAAAGGATAGTTCGATGGCATGGAAGGTGAAGGGAGAATTCTTGAATATGATCTCGAATTAGAATTATTGCTACATTTTTTCAAATTGCATTAGAATTAGAATTACATCTGCCAAGTTTTTTTTCCAAATTTGAGTAGAATTACAATTATAGCTACAGTTATTTCCAAATTATATTAAAATTAGAATCATAGCTACATTTTTATTCAAATCAGATTAGAATTAGAGTCACAGCTCTTAAAGTTTTTTTAAATTAGAATTATAGCTGCACAGCTATTTCCAAATTAGATTAAAATTATAATTACTGAAACTTGGACATCCGATCAAGTTCCGTTGATGTCAAATCGTAATTGATACCCCTGAGAATGAGAATAGCAAATGTCTGCACAGCAGGCTTGGATCTTCGCAGTGTACAGTTCTGCTGCGGCATTTACAGGAAAGTTAGAAATGAAATTAAAGCCAAGAAACATTTCACAACTTAGTTCAGAATTAGATTAATGTCATTTCGTATTGATCTGCTTTTAATGTACTTTCATCCAAATCGATTTGAAACTTTTCCAGTTCACTTGGCCCAACATCGGTTTTCCGTATGTTACCGACGCGCAAAAGGAACGTATCTTTGGAATATACCAGCACACTCACGGTAGGATACACGACTCGGAAAGTCCGCTGAAATTACTTTATCTCGTGTCGGAAACCGAAGTCGTCCTCGGCTGGGTAAGATGTTCCTTATAGCTATCGTGATTAGGCTTTTTTTCAAATTTTACGATCGACCCCGTTGTTAAGTTATCTAAAAACGATGCAGAACAAACTTGGGTCGATTTCGCCGGTAGAAGCGAAGTTATGGGACTTCAAAATTTGGAATTAGAGATGGAATAGTATTTATGATGGGAAAATCGTTAATTTATTATTCATAGAAGTGATTTTTTTTATTTTTTTTTAATTTTATCACTGGCAGTGAGGGTTTTAATGACTCGTGTCACTGTATTCCGTTGATTCGACTTGCCTCAAGTCATTTTCTTAATGAATGTAAAATGACTCGACACTAGGGTCACCATATTTCGGAAATCTGAAAACAGAACACTTTTTCAAATTTTTCGGCCTTGCAAAACCGTAGGAAAATCCAGAAAAAACGTGTATATCGTGTACAGTTTTTTCTTTCCAAAATTTTCGGCCTTGCCTTGCAAAACCGTGGGAAAATCCAGAAAAAACGGTAAATTTTCCCGCATCGTGCACAGTTTTTTCTTTCACATTATCAGTGGGTTGACTAAAAAATAAAAAGAAAAGGTTGACTTCCCGGGTCAGCTCCCGAAATACCCGCTAAGAGCGTTACTTCAGTGCTGATTTACAGTATTTCAGTCGAATTTGGCCGTGCTCTTCACCAAAATGCTCAAAACACAATGACATAATCAGACGGTCTATTTACATATACTGCCAAATATTTCCAGT
>ATSW01015042.1:0-12838 GCA_000444245.1 Botryllus schlosseri | reverse complement strand
CGTGTCTCCGACTAAGCATCTATATCCGAGTAAACCTGATATGCATTAACAGCTGCAGCGACAAATTCCTTCATAAAACGCCCCCTTCATAAGGAACGAATGAATCGTGAAGCAACCAATCATGACACAGGATGAAACCGCGACAACCAAGCGACGACTTTGAGGGTGCTTCAACCGACTACTTATGACGTCGAAGTCCCCTCCTACGGCCATCGCAAAGAGCTGGAAGTGCAATCGCCAGCTCCAATAAAACATTTCGAAAACTCAAAGAAAAACAATCACAGCTCTTCAAATCAGAACAAAGATATTTTTAACAGCGAGGTCTCGTTCGCTTTCGTGAAGAATCGCGATTGTGTTCTGAATATAGGGGGATGGGCACAACGATTCGACCATCCACGTCTTCGAGAAGCGAAAGAAGTATTTTATCGGCGTTAATTATTGTTTCGAAACTTCTTTTCCTACCATTGAATCCACAAAACTTCAACTGACTTGATCAAACAGCGTCTAAACAGCAAAGTGCTATGTATCCTCACAGATGCGTTATTTCGTGCAGAGATGCGCTCGCCGTATTATCACGGAGCGCATTGGTTAACAATATAAATATATCTAGTTTGATAAGTGTAACTAGTATTCTTTGCTTTACGATCGCACGAAAGGTACATTTTAAACTCGTCATTTCGTTCCTACTATCTATTACGTGATTGTTGGTGATGCTCGCAGTACTCGACTCGAATTCTAACACATTGCCAGAGTCTCGGTATTTTTGAATCCTTTAATCAAAATCAGACTGCGGAATGAAGTCCGTTATCCGATCAAACCATATCAAGATTCGGAGGCTTGGTTTCCTAAAGGTTCCTCCGAGAATGTATCCAAGGACGAAAATTCTGCTTATATAAAGCGACATACCCCAGCAGCAGACCGTAAGAAGACTATCCCCTTATTCCAAACAGATTTCAACACGGAGTCAACGCGACTCATTGAAACCAACAGATTATTATCCATCGTTCGGTTTCATGAACCGGTAACAGTGAACACTTCCCTTAGTGGAGGTTTGTAGGAATTAGCGACTGATTCGTCACAAACATAGGCTACCACCCCAAAGATTCGGTCTTGAAAATGTAAGGGGACACTTGGTGACGAATATTTGCATTCCTGAAGAGTATTCGAAAAGTCTGGTGCCATTGTCGTTAAGCTTGAGTCTGTCAATCCACCATACTCGACATTCCAAAGATGTTTCCTTTGCTAACTATGATACATCACTAGCGCATCGTGTGTATGGGGGTGGGTACAGCGATTGGAGTCGTGAGAATCGATGTATTCGAGTAACGAAATAATGCAGGCGTTGCGACTAAGAATTATACACAACGAGAAATGTAGTTTAGACACTTTCTTCTCGCCGTGGGAACCTCAAAATATCGGTTTGTCTTAACTCAGTAGCCAAAACATTTTGCACAAGACTACGTATATCAGTGGTCGGGAACCTATGGCTCGCGAGCCATATGGCTCTTTTGGGTATATATGATATGGCTCTTTGCCAAATACTTATTTTTGTACTGAATTGATCAATATTGCTGCGACTTGCAGGTAAATTTTCATCACGGCCAAAATAATTATTCTCGTGGCAATATAAACATGTCTCTGAGAGGTAAAGACAATGCCGTCTTCAGGTTTAGGGGCTCGGATCCCTCTTTTCAAAATCATCAAATTTAAGTTACTGTCACGCCTGCGGTCAATATCACTCGCGAATTCTATGCGCCAGTATTGTTTGTGTTATACTGGAGCGGAACCTCGGCTCCTGATAATTGGCAGACTAATGATTAGTTCTCGGATTGCGCCGTTAATTTAGTTGCAATATTTAACGCCTACTCGTGCAGTTACGACGTCTCTTCTGTAATAAACGTTTATCGTGTGTCGACATCAGGGGGCACAGGCTCTTTATTCTGGCTTGGTGGCAGCGGTGGGTTCGAACCCACGCCATCGAAATATAACTGGTGACTCAAACCTCCTGGCGATGTATCCGAATCGAAAGCTTGAATTGTGCGATATACGTTGCATCAAAGAGCATAGAAGACATGGCGACGCCCATTTCAAAACGCAGTTTTCAAATACACATTGTCGTCCTGATCTACGGCGCGAAATGAACTGCTGTTGTGGATGTGAAATTCACAATTACAAACAACGCCATAGCTATCCACGTTCTGTGTAGTACGGGTGACCAAATGTATGCTTTTAGCGCAACGTTATGTTACCCTCGAATACTTTGAGAATTGAGAAGTCGATAAGTATTCAGATTTTCGGAATGAGTGTAACAGTCACATTCGATTAATGTTAATTGCGTTATCATTGGTGAGGCTTGGCTCGTCGGCGTCTTACCTCTCGTTTCGAGCTTTATTTTTGAACAATAAATACCAGGTTTTACAGAGAAAGTGTGGCGCAAACGAGGAATCCCATGTAGTGAGTTCGAATTAGTGCTACTATGACGTCACCAATTTCCAGTTGTGACGTAGCAGTTGATTGGCATGCATGGCTCTTTGGGTGTTGAAATGGAAAAAATAGGGCCAATATGGCTCTTCGGGCAAAAAAGGTTCCCGACCACTGACGTATATTCAGTATTCACGCAAAGTACAATTCTGTTAAGTAATGACCGAGCCGTTTAGCATCATCGAAGAGCGCTATGAAATATAGTCATAGTCACACGAAACTATTTTTGATGGCATGCGACTGGTAATATTTTCTTTTTGGACACAAGAAATTTTTTTTACCAATTTTTTAATAATAGGGGATACCCGACTAGTGATCGAATCGACCAGGTACTCGAGTTTGCCCAGCCCTAATCGTGGTTACCAGACATTTGAGCATGCGACACAGACAGTTGAGCACGTGACTTTATGAAGACTCCATACCAACCCTAACCTTGAAATTAACCCCTATATATATATGCTAACCCTAACCTTAACCTAACCCTAACCCACACGCCCAAGTATCGTACGCTATTATGGCACATGCTCATTAGTCCACGGACTAATGCGTCGTGTGACAATGTTCCGGATTTCAAATTAGTTGACACATCACCCGCTAATATTATTGACATCAACGAACACTTTCATCTCCAAATCAATATTGTTTTCCCGTGCACAAGATAGTTGCATACGGAAGTCGAAAATAAAGCGTTGGTTTTTTAAGAGTGACTACGAAGGGACGCGACACAGTTCCCTTTGAGAGTCGTATAGCATTTGGACAGCTTTATTTAATCCAACCTCGTACACTTGTTCTGGAATTCTTTGCCAGAACAAAATGGCTTTGGAAATTCTCAGCTGTGCAAGCGATACAGGAATAGGATAGAGCGATAAGGCTATGTATAGAAGAGTGGTTCTTCACCAGTTAGAGTGGGCCAAGACTAAAAAAAGGACAACAAACACTGGTATAGAACAATACGAACTGTTGGGATTTATGAAGGGCATCTCGTGCGTTTGCTTTATTGTTGAAATATACTTAATAATGTCAAGTCGTCGAGCTATTTATGCTCGTGGAACCCAGACTTATTTGAAGAATGTTTTTAATTTAAATCCATATTTCCGGACCATGCTATATTGGCGTTGTATCGTTCTTCTCATATAGCAGCTGTCTACATCATCGCGAACATTCTGAAGCGTAATATTGCAAATACATATATTACGCGAAACAATAACTTCATATTGTTCATTTACACGCTAAAAGCTTTTGGACTGAATCTCGTCACTAGCGAACGTCAGTAATGCGGTGAATCAAATTCGAAATACTTGAAATATTTTGTCACCAAGACGTATTAATAACGAAAACAAACAACTAAAAGATAGTGTGGTAAGATATTGACGTTGCTTCTGATGAGAGTCAGTTGAAAAGCGTTTGGTGATAATTTATTGTCAATTAATAAACCGAGTTATTGTTTCGTGTACTTGTGAAATTCTAATTGAATAGTGTATTCATATTGAAATGAACCCAAATATTTTCGGCTGACACTCGTCAGGGGTAATCGTCAGCAACTAGTAGAGAATTGGAAAGAACATTGTATATCATTGTGAAATTCTAATTGAATAGGATATATTAATATTGAAATGAACCCGAATATTTTCGGCTGACACTCGTCAGCAACTAGTAGAGAATTGGAAAGTACATTGTATATTAACAATTCTTTCCAATTCTCTACTAGTTGCTGACGATTACCCCTGACGAGTGTCAGCCGAAAATATTCGGGTCCATTTCAATATGAATATACTATTCAATTGTATATTGATGTTCTGTGCCTCCAAGAAGCTCTTGTGAAATTCTGTACCCCTAATGGATAATTTAAATACGTATACATGTTGAAATATGTCACGAATCTCTGCCCGGGTATTAGAAGTCTATAGTAGGCCTATACCTATACAGATAACCATCACTTCAACAAAAATTTAGGGCATGACTTGCGCTTTTATTTAAACCCATAAATCGGAAAACAATCTTTATTTAGTCAGCACATCAATAGTAGCAGTAAAATTTCCACGTTGCCCGTATTAATGAATGCTACTTCATCTTTTGTGATTTGTAAAAAGTATCTTCGTTTTCGGATTTCAAAATATGGTAATGCTAGCGTCGAGATTGCAAGTTGCTAGTTGAATACTTCTTCAAATGAACATTCATGATTCATATCAACCTCGACAGACCCAATTAGACCTACGGTCTAACTGCCACGAAATGCGTGATTATCAAATCGTATCCCACGCGAGCATTAATTGATTTTCCATGTCGCGCCTTTGAAAAACGTCTTACCCGTTGATCAAGCATCAAAACACTCATGTCAATTTTGTAATCTTCCTTCAAGAACAAGTCAAAACGATTGATTATGTATCAAACACGTCAAAGTCGACGTCATTGAGACGTAAGTATAAGGTGCTCAGCACAGAAACACTGAAGACCTATTTCGCTGTAGCAAGACAAAAGATGTTTATTCGCATCGCTACAACATGAATCAGGAGCGATCTTCGAAAATATAGCATTTCGGTGTAAAATATGGAGCCCAGCTGGTGAAATACAATCTCTGACATGATTGAAGTGCCAACTGCGATTGAAAATCAGAAAGCTGTTGATTCTTCGTACCGAGACGAGTGGTCTTCGAGGACAAGCGGTATCAACACGCCCACCAGTCACGCAAAGCAAACGCTTCCGAGATAGACATTGTCAACGTCACAATGACAGCGAATATGGGCACTGTTTGACGAGACGCCTTTCTCCTTAAAATAACAATCGTTATGGGCATCGTGAAAATATTGACTCTACCTGCCGAGTGTGCCACCTGAAATTTATGGTCTTGCGCGATCATTGAACTTGTGTATCGGCATTTCTTATATCCACTATAGGAAAAGTTGGAAATGCAATGCATTCGGAAGCCCTGTAACTTTATTACTTCATTGTAAAAACTACAGAAAGCATCATTTGCGATTCAATCGAGATATGAATAAAGCTCGTCCTCCGTCAACGCTTAACATCATCAACATTCAACAACAAGAGTATGGATGACATGGAAAGTTCAAATATATGCCCCTTTGATGCGACCACCGAGAAAATAATACAACACAAAAAATAATTGCGTATTATTTTGACCGTGGTTATTTCATTGCAATGTGCAACAACTAACAATGTTGTGGGCTGATCACGAATTCACAGAGATGTCTTTTCTGCTAATGTACGTAGCTTTGTACTATACGTGTTGTGGATGCTGTGATACGACCAGTTGAGGTTTCAGTGCTTCCAAGTTGGGAATATAGAACCTAAACTATGATTCTCGTTGATAAATAAACCTATAGTGCAGTGGTCGGGAACCTTTTTCGTCCGAAGAGCCATATTGGCTCAATTTTCTCCATTTTAACTCCCAAAGAGCCATACATGTCAATCAACTGTTAGGTCACAATTGAAAATTCATGACGTCATGGTAGCACATGGGATTGGTCGTGTGCGCCTCATTTTCTCTGCGAGCACTAATCATGCTGGTAAACGTATTCAAGCATGCGAAATTTCAGTTACGAGAACATAGCTTCGTCGTGATGCTCCTTTTAAATGCGGCAACCCATGATCGCATGCGTAAGTGGACCCAAACATGATCACTACAGCAGTATACCCCCAATGTGAGGTGTGATCCATCAGTGACATGGGGTCAGGGGAGGCAAGTGAGGCAGCTCGTTACCTGTCGCCAGGATGAATGAATGAAATTGAGAAAATTTCAATTACCAATGGTATTTTCTATCGCTGTTAATGAATGACTGAATTTTGAACATTTTGCTCTCAAAATTAGGCGACTTGCATATTTATTAATCGAAAATGCAGCCCGATGCGATAGGTAAGGCTCGAACGGGCCAAACTTCGCCATTGGTACCGCAATTCATCGTAAATAGCTTAGAATTTATAATAACTGATGTGAACTGAATGCAACTGTTGCACTGATTCCGAAAATCTAAATCTGAGACTTCCAATACTCGAAGTTTCGGCGAGAACATATAATGTTGCGCTACACGCCTACATTTTATCGCTGGTATTACAGAGCGACTTATAATCAATAACGTGGATAGCTTTGGCGTTGTTTGTAATTGTGAATGTCACTTCCATAGCAGTAAATTTCGCGCCGAAGATCAGGAAGACGGTGCGTATATATTTGATAACTGCGTTGTCATTCATGTGCATTGGGCATCGCCATGTCTGCTATTCTATTTGATCAATCAACGTATCGTGCAACCCAAGATTTCGAGTCGGGTATATCGAATTCGCGAGTGATATTGGTCTCCGGCGCGACAGTAACTCATATTTGAGAGTTTTGAAAAGGGCTGCCCGAGCCCCTAACCCTGAAGACGTTACTGTCTATACCTCTCAAAGACATGTCTATACGGTCACGAGAATAATTATTCTGGTCGTGATGAAAATGTACTAACAAGTTGCTGCAATATTGAGCAATTCAGTAAAAATTTATAAATTTGGCAAAGAGCCATATCTTTTACCCAAAAGAGCCATATATGGCTCGCGAGCCATAGGTTCCCGACCGCTGCTATAGTGGAAAGGTGCGTTAATTTCAGTAATCGAAAAAATCGTGTCTCAGTGCTCGACTCGAATCATTACAATTAATAACCAATTGAGATTCGATTACTCGAATCATTGTGCCCGCCTTGATTGCATAATTTGTGAGACGCAACGAGAATAACGTCGCGTGTTTGTTGTGAAGTGTGATGCATATCAATCCGAAGTCAAGAGTGACAATAAATATGGTGGCAAACGTGGTGACCTCCACTGCTGATGACAAAATGAGAAAAGGAAAATTTGTTTATCTGATGTGAAATCGATCCTTTCTCAATTCAGAGAAAAATCGACCGGTTTAGCCCCGCGCAGACCTTACATGGATTACGTGAAAAGGTATGCATTCTCGAGTCAATGCCGGCATTGTTATGTTAGTCTGTCAGCACGTTATCGCATAGGGACGCGTTTTCCGCGGATTGAGGATAAATATGCGACTTACTTTTTTCTTGAGCTGTTCCTTATTTTCATATATCTGCTTATTTCTGTCCGCAGCACTGGTAATGATTGAAGGCTCCATACATGGAGATGGGCCAGTTGCAGATATCCTAAGATTGCTGTCTACGATGTAAACTATTCCAGATAAGCGTCTTTCTCGATTCTGGGTTCGCATCGCGACTTGCAGCTTCACAGTGAAGGCTTATCTATTCTGGCTCCTTTGCCAGTGAGACGGACTGTCTCGTCCGACAGAGTGTTTTCTGACGTCAAAATGAGCAATCGGTCGATGCGCAAGCGCATGCACATTGCACAGCCTCGTCTCCATCCAAAGCCAGTCAAATGGCAATTGCATTCCAACGTTTAGCGTAGGCTGATGTAGCGTGGGCTTTGACAATTGACATTCCTTCACTGGCAAGACTAATCGTCTCGCTATAGAAGCGAGTGTTTTCTGACGTCACAGTGAACTTCTTGTCTCTATCCCATCGGTCTTGGCGACTCACATAGTGGCGCGGTGATAGGACGCGTTCTTACCTTGCTCATTACCTTGGAATGCATTTTCTGGATATCGTTGAAGGCTGTAAACAAAACTGAATGATGGATATGACAGTCTGCCTGCATCGCATGCGCGGTGTTTTCCTGATCATGATGGATTGCAATTGAGACGAATTGTGATAGTACTGCGAACTTGGTTTTGATAAAATGCCAGCGTCGTTGGCCTTTGTCACGTAGCCATACCATTGCAACTCAGCATGGACACCAGTGTTATTTCGATGTCCCTATTAGATGTGGGCGCAATGATTCTAGTAATGGAATCCGAATCGCTTAGTGAGAGACTATTTTTTCTTTTCCTAAAATGATACGCTCCTTGCCACTATAACAGCATGCGAAACATGTAGTACAAAGCCATGCAGGATACTGCAAATGACATTTCTTTCTGTGAAGTCGTGATCAAACCAAAGCATTGTCGCTTGTTGCAATGAAAAAGTCATGGTAGGAAAAATACCAAATTATTTTTATGTGGTGTTGAACTGGTTTTATTTTCTTTGAGCTCGCATAAAGGGCACGCATTCAAACTTCCTAAATCTCCCATGCTTGTATGAAGTCATAATGAGTGATACTTCACTATACTCGATTCGAGGTACAATGCTCGATTCGGAACCGAATCAGTGCGGTATTTGATTTTGCCCAGCCCTAGGAAAAATAACGAATCCGACAGGTGAATGTCCGGCCCCGTTCGACCCTCACCCCGTTTGTAGTAAACACGGCACTTGCGCTAATTTTAGGCAAAATGGATATATCGAGGGGTGTGCCTTCCAATATTTCAACAGCGTCGAAATAATTGTTTCGAGGCAGTGATCACTTCAAGTTAAATTGTCATTCCTGTAAAGTTCAAGTGCATGCTTGTGGGTATTTAGTTATCTTTCTACGGGGGCGTTATCTTGAAACGTCCAATACCTCAATATGGGAAATACCAGTCAGCATCTTATGCAAGCAATGACCTCCGGAACGCCCAACTTTTTTGTGCCGATGTATCCATAAGCGTTGATCTATTGTTATTTGCCAAACAACAAGAATTTTGTGGGATAATACTCTCAGTAGTGAGATGATTATTGAAATGATTATGGGCGCAAAAATCAACCTGTCGTGACTAAGTGTTTTCTCCATACGTGTTTATTGCAACATGTCCTGTCTTGTATTCCGACAGTAATTCAGCTATATTTTCCCGTTGTGCCGTTTTTTTCAACCTGCATTCTGGCATGTCAAAGAAAATATGACCATATTTGCTGAATTACTGCCGTCAGACAAGATTCCTGTTATTCCTTGTGGTGTTTGGACTTTGAAGTCATTGGCATTTTACACCATAGGTCTAAAATTGTTCTCTTATTTTATGATTCTTGAGTTTTAGCGTGGTTTGCGTTCGCTTTAGGCCAGTGATTCCCAGACTTTTTTGACTCGTCGACCTATCTTTATCGCCTCCCCTCTCCTAAACGATAGAGATCGTGAGCTTCACTAACTCTGTTAGGTTTATCTACTTGTTTCACTCACTCAAGTATAGTGCCGTTTTTGTACTACGTCGAGTTTAGCTGATTTTTGATGCTGAAATACTAATGTTTGCCTACTGTTGGCGAGTTAAAGTGGATTTTGGATTCACCACAACAACGATATTGAAACAGCTATGAGTTGCTACGAGAGAAATCAGTAGAATCACCGCTTACGACTCCCAGCCTCTAGCAGTCAAGGAAAATGATGTTAAACAATAATAAGTTTGTCGTTACTATCTCGGGCCTAAGCTTTCAATACAAACAGATATATTGCTGCATCGTTTGCAATTCGTCCTAACTTTTTGCATCAGGACGATTTTCTCCGAATCCACGTCACCCGGTAGCTTACTGCCTCCTCGAACTGCACCTCGATAAGTAGAACTATGCATATTTGCATTCGTTACGCAACACTTAGAAGTATGACTTCCTCACCTCTTGTCCCGAACGCAGCTTTGTTTGAAGCTTGGCGGAAAAAGTTTTGATGTGAGTTTGGTCAATATTGAATTTCGATAGCGGCAGGGGATGAGAATTAGAACAGCTGACTTCAAACACCCTGATTCACAGCCAACAGATTGGGGGAGGAGGGGATTCTTTTGGTTTGCGTTTCTTGATATCGCAATGAATGATAAGAACTGAAATTATAAATGAATTCTGATATATATGGAAATTATTTGATGATTGCTTGCGACATCCAAGATTAATTGTGATTGCTATGCTATTGGTGATGTCATATCAACATCGATACTTTGTAAAACAAAGGCGGGCGCAGTCCATCCCGCGAAAGCCTCGAGAAACGAAATTGCGTAAAAACTATAACTACCACAACATCTTATCTAACCGCGCTTCCTTAATACATTTCATCCTCTGGAAGATAACGTATAATCTTATCTGGCATTGTTTTTGATTTCTCGATTAAAATTTCCGGATCACGACAACCCCACGTCGTAATATAATTCCGTAGCTAAACATTCCAATACGTCAAAACGGAATTTGTCTGCTTCACATCACAAGTGGCATTCTAGATTGGCAACTTGTGGTACAGCGGTTTAGCAAGTCAGGGCAAGTTATTAGTGTCAATGATGTACGCGATATATATAAGATATGATCGCGCGCTGTGTTGATTTGATGTGTGATGTGTAAAACTCATCCGTAATGTATAATATTCAACGCCCTCTCTCAAAAGCGAAAAGTTTACGCGAATGATTTGCATTCGATGAGAAATTGTCAAAATGGTTTCCAGAAAAGAAAAGACTAAACTTAGAAACGCCGCTTTGACACCACGCATCTCAAGTCACAATTGTGAACCGATGAGCTGCTACAATATTGCAACTGAATTGCAAAAAAATGTTTCAGACAATCATGATTACTACCAACAAGCTCGCTCCTTAAAATGACAAGAAAAAGACACATTTTACATCAGCCAGTAAAATGTCAAAACATAGCGAGTCATTTGTGGAAGTAGAAATGAATAAATTACATGGTCGATGCTGCAGGCGTCCATGTCCTGAAGGTAAATTGTGAGTAGAATAAGCAAATCTTTGCTGCTTAGTACTCACAGTTTCAAATCTCCATTCAACTTCAAGCATAAGTCGAACAATCTTCCATCCCTCTAATTGTGAGAAATTCGGATATTCAGTGATCAGATTTATCAAATCTAATTAATGCTTCTTCTGGCGCGTGTAGGTGCTTTCAAATAATAATTGAGACGGGCATTTTTGTACGTATATTCTTGTTGTATGTATAATCTTAATTTCGTCGACCGTCACTGTACTATAAAATAGAAGCATGTGTACAGCTGTTTCAGATTTTATCAATACTATTAATATCCACAATGTAACAGTGTGTGCCTATCTCAGGCTTTGCGAATCACGACAATCCATATCGGAATGTTCATATTCTTGGATTTTGTCAGGTTCTTGGACGACTTGTCATTCTATATACTCTGTGCATTCCTACTCTTAAGGCACTCTGCCAGCTGATACGTAATTTATGACTTGTCATAGCTATGTATAGTTTTCCGTAACAGATCTTATTGTTTCCCGATTTGGGCAGTTTTCATTGATATCTGCGGCCAACTTACAGATTGCAAAGCTGTAATGAACAAATAACTTTTAACTTGCTCAGTTGTTCGCGTAAGCCGGCACACCATAGTCAACTGCAAAGCTTATGTGGTAATTACGGTGTACCAAGTGGAATTGTTAATCATCCCATTAATACGCAGCGACCGGCCAGTAATTCGGCGCGGTAGTTGCGGTACCAGACACAGTGGGTAGCGAAGGAATGTCACGAATTCAAAAAATTTCCAAACAAGGATTGCCACTAAAATGATTGATGATTAGTCTGGAAACATGAAGTGCAAAGATCTCTCAATTTCTTTGATTGATTGTATAATCAGACTCGTCGTTCGTATCAGTATAGTAGTAGGTACTATGTTGGTATTATGGTCATATAAGGTGAGTCTGGTATTCATCAAGTAAGTTGCATTCTCTGTAAGCAAATGATCGCATGGAATTGCGACACTTGCGAAAAATAAATTGAAAATAATTAAGTATGCAACAGAAATTGGGTAAACTATAATGTGCCTCAAACATTTTGCGTTGACATCTCCACCACTTTCAACGTAATTCCGTTTCGCTTTCGTCGAGTTCGTGTAGTTTCGTGTTCGATTTTGGTCTTGGGGAGGAATATTTAAAGATTCGGTAAATATATAATCTAGACTCGGACAACTAGGTAATTCTAGTTGTTAAAATTAGCTAATTATAGCGAAATGCCGGTAATATAATTCTGATCTAATTTGTGAAATGCCCCGTTTTAATTCTAAACGAATTTTTGGTTTTCCGGGAATGGCACAGGCGAACTCTATAGTGCAAAACGACCCAAGCTCGGTATACAGACAGTTGCCATGCTTATGAAAGGAAGGAAAGGACGTATTTTATTTTTTGTCCTTGATGTTTATTGCGGCTTATACACTGACTCATGATATACATACATCACACGATCTGTGCATATGCCGCTGGATGGACAAGGAAGGTGCAGATGTAGCCTTGCACGGCTTTCTACGTCTTGCTCCATCCCCTCTATGCTAGCCCAATAATGCATGAGCGCCAAGCGGGAAAGTCATGAACACAAGTGTTAATAATCAGGTGTTTGATCTGACAATGAACTTTATCTTGATATTAACTAAACTTGATTTGTGCTGTATTTCTTTCAATTTCGGAATTGAAGTCAATTTTCAAGCTTTTGCGAATTCAGTAATTCTAATTCTAATCTAATTTATAAAAAGC
>ATSW01015040.1:0-10811 GCA_000444245.1 Botryllus schlosseri | reverse complement strand
CCCCTATCGCCCCCTTCGTTATTTTCGCCCCCCTAGACCGCCAAATCGCCCCCTGGTGTGCGATATCGCCCACGTTGGGAGCCACTGATTTAGTATTATATTTTGTGGTAGATATATTTGACTGGATAATTGTCTCAGCAGTTCGCGCGATTTATTGTCACTCATTTTTTAGCTATTAGTACTATCTCCTCATAATTAAAAATTAAAATTACTGCCAATTTCCTGGATAGAGTTTGACCATATTCGCAATTATGAGAGAACGTGTCGTCTAACATCTGACTTCACGTCTGCATTCGCAGAAAGATGCTCGGCGATGAAACCTTTGTACAAATTGATTGACGCATATTCGTCGAAATATTCGATATTTATATGTCCAAGCGTCAAATAACCATGTCCTTAACGAATCAGCCCAGCAGTACATAGATGCGACATATGCAAGCGACAATAGTATTAGCCGAACTCAATCATTAAAATTCGAAAATTTTCGCGCTTTGGGCGGTTAGGTAGTTAGTTAATTATGTACAGTTGCAAACTCAATTTTCATGACACAATTGTTATCGATTCTAATTCGTAGTAACATAAGAATTCTTTTCATCGTTACCTTATCCTGTTCGTTCGGACGACTGAAAAAAGTTATCAACATTCAAGTGGCCGAGCAATGGCTCGCAAATCTCATGTGGCCCTTAACCGAAAAGGTTGGAAGCCCTGTGGGAAAAGCATTTTCGGATTATCGTTGATTGGTGGATAATCCGTGGGATATCAACGAAAAACTGAAATATTTCCGCTTCTACTGGTTGGAATTGAGCTAAATTTGTTTCGCATCGTCTATGAAGACAGCTCAACAATTACACGGGGTTGGCAAAAAATCTAATTTATTTTTTTATTTTACCTAATAAATTAAAAAATTTAATTTGACCTGCGGAGTCCTATCTTTGTTAGAAATGAACCAAATTTGATGTGCAGCGTTTGTTAGGGTGACCTGACAATTTAATCAGTGAATGGCTGGAATCGGGGAATCGGGGGTTGTCTCGCGTTAAAGACACGGCCTAATGATGGCCCAAGATCGTAAAACCGTAGTTCACAAAGATACTTTCACCTATATCAAAATATGCCTATTATTAACACTTTTTGAAACCAAAACACGGACACCACTCGCATATCACAAAGTAGAACCTGAATACTAGCAATCTCAACGGATAGTTTGATGGCATGGAGAGAGGTATATTATATGAATTCCGGACTATACATAAAATATGAATTTGCTGTAAATCGCGCGAAGCGCGAAAATTTTTATCAGTAGACCACAGCTCCGCGTCCCCTTCAGGTGCTTTCACACCCCCATAAGAGGGGCGCCCCCTCCAGTTTGAGAACCACCGCTCTATGCCGTTTTCCGAACGTTTCGGTCTTGGCAGTGTCAGGGCCATTACACGCCAAGGCCATATAGGTCCAGCTCATTCATATCAGTTGGTTATTCTCCCTCGATGGAATGCTGTTGACATCGCCAAAGCCAAAGCTGGTGACGAATAATGATGTTGGGCACCGGAGAATAGCCGTATTTTGAAACAACAACAACAACGTGTTTAAACTGTGGTCAATTTCAGGATTTCAAAATGGTTTTCTTAGCTTTCTCCCGAAATTTCAAATCAAGTCGCGGGCCGCGTGTTGGTGACCCCTGAATTACACTATCACGGGTGACGCTTGACTCGTGTGGGCCTCATCTGTTTTTTCGCGTCGTATTTATAAACTATAAATGTGCAAATTCCTTGGTTTTCGGTGTCAAAATTTCAAAAATCTCAATCATGCAATAATATAACGATAGAAAATACACATATTTGTTTTACATTCATTCATCGTTGTTCAATTTTCTTTGACTCACCTCCCTCCCTTGACCGCGCGTTACAGATGTTAACCCTACTACTGTCTGATGAAAAAGTTGACAGCGATATACTAACGCAGGTTGAGACCGTCGATCACATTTGCCTAAGTCATCAAAATAAGCAAGTACGATTTGAAAACAATGGTATATTTAAGTCATCTCTTGCAAATGCTGGGTACAGAATTTAGATGCGATTTACTTGAAACGAATTTTTATAATTTTCAGGACAATAATTTTGACTTATTTTTGTATTTCCTTCAGAGATTGCAAGTCACCGAGAGCATCTGGCCAAATTGTTGGAGATAGGTGGGTTCGTTCAATTTTACATTAAAGAAATTGCACTCCATGAAGCAATTGTATATGAAATTCGAACCATCATCGTTGCAAGCCTTCTCTGATACTGTTATAATTTGCGAGGTGCATCATCCTTCCACGAAATGATAATAGGATGATAGGATAACCAAAATCTTTCCTGAAGTGGTCAAAATTTGAAGAAATGTCAATTTCTCCAATCTTTGATTTTACTCATAATTTCTCCGTGTTAATCACTAAAATTATTGATTGAGGTGAGAAAACGCTAATGAAAATGTTAATATGAACAAATATAGCTTATTCATGCATCAAGTACCAAATCAACACTTTAAAACTCGTCAGAAGTGGTTTTGTTTGCGTGTCTTGCGTCTGTGAAATGAGAAATCCTCTCTTATTATGGACCAAAAATAACGTCATGTACCAAAATTCGTTGAGAAATGTCAATTTTTGTGATTTCTAGTTTTACTCAAAATTGCCTTGTAATAATACGCATAATAGCCTACCTTATTGGGCATACAAATCCACTAAGAAAACGAAGGAATGTACAGAAATAGTGGCTACCATAGATTATAAAAGGATAGAAACACTTCATGCATTTTCCAAAGTGGTTTAGTTTGCATGATTTGGGTCTATAAACTGAGCAATCTGCTGGTATTACGGAATACCATGAAAATCGTTCATGCCCTTTTCTTGTGGAAGGACATCCTTCCCTGGTTTCAACCTTGGAGTCAGAATCATCAAGTTCGTGTTGGTTCAAATGTGTGGTTTTGGATTTATATCTATATAGGAACTGTTGAAGTCGTTATCGGAGTCATTTTCTGTATCTTTGAGCCCTGTCGAGTCTTCTGGATCCTTTTTTTTGCCTGATAGTTTTGGCAGTGAAAACTTACTGCAATACGGAACAGGTGCTTAAGAGTGGATGGCATGCCATAGAAGGATATACAATTTCAATTAATTTTTCAGTTATTCTGAACCTTGGAAAAATGTCACCCATACAACAATAACAGTCTTTTATAAGGTTTGGAATTTCCCTTCAACTTCTTCAATAACAAATGACATTGAATGCCGATCTTCCTTTAGACATCCCTCCACATGTCCCCATCATGTCTCGCAGATTAAATGAAATTCTCAGTTTTTATCATTGTCCCCAATCTTCATGCCAAAGTGAAGTTAATGAGCATATTATAAAGGTTACTTCTATCTATATTTTATGCATAATTTGTTTCAAACTGATATACCGGCCACAGATATATCAAAATCGGCCTGCAGGCAGATTACATTTGTGATGTTGACATTATAATGATGATCCACAATCTTTAGATCCACAATCAGATCCACAATCAGAACAAGACGAAAAGGAATTTGAGCTTGCTTGCTGTGTGTAGTCAATACTGATTAACTGAGACTGAAAATATGATTATTGCTAACTATCAACTAATATGAATTGAATGATGGATCAATGTGACGTCACAGTAAGTAGGAATTTCAATACAGGAGCTAGAAAACATGGTGCAGGCAGCTTTAAAAGCTTAAAATAACAATTAAACGACACTTGAGCCAAATAAATGCCAGAAACATGTTTTACTAAAGAATACGGTATAGGAAATATCAAAAAATCGGCTCAACAAAATTTTTGTTACATGGTGTAATAGATTCAAAAAAGACCCACTTAATCTCTTACTGTCGTTATAATAACACTGTTGCCCTACCTCGCCAGACATTACTTCATTGATCAATTTCCACCATCGTCTATTTTTTTTTTCTTTTTTACTAACATTGCTACAGCCAGAATGTATAGCGTCAATTGTACCTGTTTGATGCGGGTGTGATCAAACTAGTTGACCCCCAAGGTCGTGTCGGTCATTCCTATCTAATCCCGAATACTGTGCATGCAAATTTTCTGTACCACTATTATTGCCGTGTGCTGTTATGTATTTTAGTTAAATGAAAAAAATACTCTCTCTCTCTCTCTCTCTCTCTCTCGACATGGATATTGATACAATCGTAATCAGGGCTTTGGAGCCGGAGCCGGAGCCCGAAGCCGGAGCCCCGGAGCCGTGCAATTTCAGCGGAGCCGGAGCTCTATTTGAAATTTTAAAGGAGCCGGAGCTGGAGCTCGATGTTAGGTTAATAGCTCCGGTGTCTTTAATAAGATGATATGCTACTAAAATTGGCTGAATTCCATTGATTTGGAATTAAATTTAAATAAATTGAGAGAGTGGACACAGGACACTGATTTAAAACGATGAAATTTCGATCATTCCCGAGACGCGACCCACGCTCAGTGCTGCCTGGCATTGGTTCCTGATATTTGGGCCATTGTTGCGCTAACATAATGGGGTATAATTCATTTACCCGCATATTAGAACAGGATTACCAGCAATACAATAAAACAAGATTAAAGCGTAAGACAGACGTTTATCTTCCAAGCGGACTAAATCATGTTAAAATTTATAATTTTTAATATTGGATATCGCCTTGGATATTATATTATCGTCCATGACACGGGGCTCTGATTGGTACGAAATCGAGACAGTCGATGAGATCTCCTGCTTTGATTTAACATATGATGAATGTTGGTATAGTAACTCGCTGTCGGTAACTAGAGGCGTAGACCAGGTTACATACGGCGGTCGATCTACATAATATAACTGGGTCATGTCTATGAGTTGAGTATTGACTACATAGCCTACTATGCAGTCGTTAATGTGAACAAGCGCGTTGTAATGCAACATGGTACGCGGGTGTCGTAACTGGATTCCGGTAGTTCCAAGGCACAGAACAAGCTGTGGTTAGCGGACTGCGGTTTCGTTTTTAATAAAGAAGCGTGTATCGTATTCGTGCTAATCCTTGTATTAAGCATTCGTTACAATAAGAAAAGCATGCGAGATTGGCCAGCTCAGCAGTGTAGGCCCGACAGTTGCACAATGCACAAGCACATTGCACATCTATCCGCAGGCTATTAATCTACAGTCAGATGTCAGGTATAGATCTCGTTCTCGGTAATGCCGAGAAACCATGCATTTCTAAACTATAGTATCTGAAAGGGAACATGAGAAGTCATACTGCTTCACAATGTATATTAGGGTTGTTCAGATTTGAAAAATTGTCAGGAAACTTCGATGCTTGTGACCCAAATGAAGGTTTAGTACATAAAAACACTTTTATGAGCAATTTTGGCCATCTTCGTCCTGATCTTCTATCCCCGAAAACCCCCCAAAGATCCACGGGGCAATTCTCCTTACTACTGGATATGCAATGTTGACCACGTCACCGGTTTATAGCTTTTGTGACGTTATCAGTTGAAAACGGCCGTGTAGAGATGATATATTGCAATAAAATAGCCATGATTTCAAAATTGTACTCAACTGCACTCCCATAAAGGCCACATGCGTAACGATTTCACTCTGCACAACCTGTATATCATGCTCATGGGAATCATGTATTGGTTGCACCATTTACATCGGCTTGTTTTGGATCGTACATTGAAGAAGCGCCGTTGGGTTGCAATTCGTGAACAAATACTGATATTTCCAGCTAGTTTTCAGCCATAAGATATTATTCAAAGGTATGTAATGTCAGTAATACTTTTCTCAACTTCAAATCATCTGTAAAATACCGAGTTATCTTATTTTATGGTAGACTGCAATTTAGTTGAAGAAGAATGCCTGAAACAATGCATCAACACAATGTTTAGCGCTTGCCTTATAGATATTCTTGTCATATTCCATACGTTGTCAACCTCTTCAACAGTTGGAAGGACACAGTCCTGCGTTGTAGTAGTTTCGGGGCAATTTTCTTTCCGATATGGCGGATGTAGTAGAACCTCATCTAGAGTCGGTAACTTGGAGTGACTAATACACTCAGATAAATATCCTTCCGAATAGTGACCAGAATATCAGACCAAATAGTGGGCAGACCTGAATCTTGTTCATGGTTGGTCCGCAAAACCCATATCCGCTTTGTTTCTGACTTTCTTCTGCAACTAAATTGCAGTCTACCATAAAATAAGATAACTCGGTATTTTACAGATGATTTGAAGTTGAGAAAAGTATTACTGACATTACATACCTTTGAATAATATCTTATGGCTGAAAACTAGCTGAAAATATCAGTATTTGTTCACGAATTGCAACCCAACGGCGCTTCTTCAATGTACGATCCAAAACAAGCCGATGTCAATGGTGCAACCACTGCATGATTCCCATGAGCATGATAGACAGTTTGTGCAGAGTGAAATCGTTATGCATGTGGCCTTTATGGGACTGCATTCAAGTACAATTTTGAAATCATGGCTATTTTATTGCAATATATCATCTCTCACGGCCGTTTTCAACTGATAACGTCACAAAAGCTATACACCGGTGACGTGGTCAACATTGCATATCCAGTAGTAAGGAGAATTGCCCCGTGGATCTTTGGGGGGTTTTCGGGGATAGAAGATCAGGACGAAGATGACCAAAATTGCTCATAAAAGTGTTTTTATGTACTAAACCTTCATTTGGGTCACAAGCATCGAAGTTTCCTGACAATTTTTCAAATCTGAACAACCCTAATGTATATTCATTATAATGTTTTCATTTTGTCTGAAACTTATAATTTATTGGTAATATTCTTTAACCACTCTTCTCTGCACAGTTCATTTTGAGCACCAGTAATCTATAGTATTATTAGATGTGTCGTTGGAAGTGTTTTATGGTTGATTTTGTGGTTCCGCGGAGGCTGGTAGATTAGCGTAAGTGTTCCGCGGCTTACTGAAGGTTCAGAACCACGGCTTTACCACTGCAGGTCTTCCAAATTCAGTGTCATGGATGCCATTTCCATGTACCCAAACATATTTCCAAAAGTGGCATACTCAGATACAGCTTTGCTGCCGACACAAGTGAGTGTGGAGAGACTTTTCTCCGCATTGCGCATCATTCGATCCGATTTGAGATGCTCAATGAAAGAAGACTTTATAGACGCGATACTATTTCTTCGTACGAATGGTTTTTGAACATTTTGTGCTGAAATAAATGTTTTTGATTCGTTGATTGTGGTGTTTGTTTGTAATTACTTTGAAACACTAAGTATTCCAAATTGAGCGTTTATCCAAAATACATTAGTTTTTGACGTAATGTTACCGGAGCCGGAGCTGGAGCCGGAGCAGTGGTATCAATGCTGCTCCGGAGCAGGAGCCGGAGCTTACTTATGATAAAAGAGAGTTCCGGAGCCGGAGCTGGAGCAGTTGAAATTTTCGCCTGCTCCGAAGCCCTGATCGTAATGGTAATGTGGCCAAAGGGCCACACGAGATTTTCAAACCATTGCGCATTGGTCTTTTATTAGTCGTCCGATAGCATCGAACCGCATTGGGTAACGGTGCAAACAAGACTTATCTCACTACTCATCAAATTCGACAACAATTATGTCAGCTCACATTTCGCAAAGATAACAAATGGATACATTCAATAATATCGTTGCTTGCATATATTCCGTGTTGCCTTTATATACCGCTTGGTTGATTTGGCAAGGACAGGGTTATTGCGCGCTTGAACAAATGGACATATCAATATTGATGTTTCCGGCGAACATCCGTCTATCATTTTGTGCTAAGGTTTAATTGCCAACGATCTTTCATTGAGTGCACACGCAAAGTCGCATATTCGGCGACATAATTGCGAATATAGTTAGACTCGACTCCGGAGAGGGCAAAAATGCTAAAACTATGAAATCGAGTGACAATGAATAACGCTAAAATTCTAAGAAAAATTTCAGGTCAAATAATACCAGCCGTGAAATATTCTACTTCATGATAATATACGACTACGATAATTTGTCTGAACTGATATTTCAGCAACTGTCACTGTTAGGCTAATCAATTTTTGGTTGACCTTGCAAGTTCACAATAAATTATATGGATAAATATCTTTTTGATAGTATAACAAATTTTGAATATTACCTCGGGGGCCACTCGAAAGGTTCTCGCGGGTCAGAGGTTGGCCGCCCTTGCTCTAACAGGAGACGCAACTCTCCACGATACTTCCTGACGACCTTTTTCGTCACAATGCCATTTTTTCACAATGGAAAATGCGGGACTACATGGGTTACATAACCAGGAGAGCAAAATAAAATTTTAAACTTTCGTAGTCAGTGCTGCAGTAGCTTTCAATTGATACCCATTTTATTTAACAAATTTCACATCCGGAAAGTTAGTGTTAATATTGCAAGAATATACTTTTTTAGAATGGAGGAAATGATGCGTTGAACCAAGCACAGTGTGACGTGATAATTCGTAGTTTCTACACCAGTTAATGACGCTTTAGTGCCATACTTCCCAACAATGTTCCCTCTAAGCTGCCCACGTGTTCAAATGCGCAGTACTGACACTGTCTCTGCGCACAGAAAATCTAAGCTGCGCACAAAATATCTGAATTGAGGACCTGTCCATTGGTCGTTACGCACTGCTATCCACGGGTCTGTGCAGTGAGTTGGCGAGCGTGCGCACACTTGTCAAAATTAGGGAAACATTTCTTCCCACAGTAATGGCGACGAATCAGCACGATTACTTATATAGATTCGAATTACGAATTCGAAGTTCTGAATTTTCATTTTCCAGACGCCATATGGATAAAAGGGAAGAAGTACATGGCGTTTATGGGCGAGGCCGAGGCTTTGAATCAGCGACGTAATGTTCGCAAAGGGCGAGAACTCCTATCTGGTGGTCTGTTTCGGGAAGTCGCTGTAAAAATTATCGAGAAATCCGATCGCGCACAGAAGGAACTTGCTGTTTTGCAGAAACTGGATCATGAAAACGTCGTGAAATTCATTGATTTTGATGAGATTGAGACGAACGGATTGGGCCCGCATCTGTACATTATTATGGAGCTGTGTGAATGTAATCTGGAAAAGTTCATGGAAAAGCGCAAGGACCGATACCTGTCAATTGAAACGTTCAGTCTTATATCCAAACAACTACTCGGTGGACTTGAATACATACATAGAAACGGTTTGATTCACAGAGATATGAAAACGGATAACATTCTCGTAATCCAGGACAAAACATTCAAATATTCTGACTTCGGAATAACCAAAGAGATCCCCGACGGATCGGCGGAGGTTACCCAGACGAGAAGTGGGGTAGGATCAGATGGATACCGTGCACCAGAAACGTATCGCTATGGTATTGTTAGAATAAGCAAAGCAGTTGATATCTTTTCCCTTGCCATCGTCATGACCCAACTCATCAGCAAAGGCAAACATCCTTAGGTAGTGATTGGAACTTTTAGAGAGCCAATATTATTCGCGGTGAAATGCTGGATCTTTCAAACGTTGGTGCAGGAATTCGCGAGAAAAAAGACCAGCTGATTGATGTCTTTACTCAGATGCTATCAAAAGATGCGGAAGATCGACCATCGGTTGAAGATATACGAAACCATAAATTTTTCTTCAATGAAACTCGCGGTATGTAGTGCTGACATCGATACACCAGGTAGTAAACCAGAGGTCTCAAACTCAAATGAGCTCGCGGGCCTATTTCCGCGGGCCGCAGCATCAATATTGAGGATATTCAATGTATTATTTCCAAGTAGGCCTTTTTGACGACACCATGTGAACAGGCATTCCACATTCATCTTAGATATGTAATTTACTATTGTAGTATTCACGCTTGACACGGAAAAAATTCATATTATGAAATATTTGATTAAAATTGTTTTTGTTGGGGGGCAGAATTTATTTTTAATTAATGAGTTATAGACATCATAGGAGAGGATGCATCATGCACCCTCTATGATACCAATGAGATTTCTCGTTGCCCCTGACATTTTGAACACAATTTCTGATGGTACCTATATGAAAATCAGAAATCCCATTCACGTAAAATCGCGAAAACAGCCAATACTATTTTCCAGTTGAAGAAATTGGCCAAGAAAATATTCCTCAGCATATGGGCCTAATTCCACAATGCATCTCGTGCACCCTGGTGAGGTAATTCGTACCCCGATGGGGTCTACGGACCCCTGGAATATAAATGTCAAATCGGCAAAGAATTCATTGGTGTAACAGCTGTAGAGCGTACTAATACATTTCTCGACACCGACAATAAAATGGATAAAGAGAACAAACAACACCCAACATGTAGCCAACTATACGTCACGGGGGGCACAGAATGCCAATGGTAGCCATACCGACCTGATTAGATAGCCACATATCCTACGCAACGCAAGCAACGATGTTTTGATATATTACTATTCCCCATGACAGTTTCATAGATTGTTTCGTCTGTAGGAATACCAAGTCACCGTTCCGAGTTGCAAATCCTTCTCTGATTTTACCGTTTGACCTGACTCAACTCAAGTCATTTTTACTAACTCACCCAGTCAATCCCAAATCCAGTAATTTTACGAGAAGCTCGCACCAAACTAAATCACAATTTTCAGTCACGAATCATCAAGGGTCATGTTTATCATCATGAATTAGAAATGTGACGTTAGCAGATCATCTGCCGCATAGTAGCTTTTAAAAGTGATGTGATAGTGAAATATTTCGAGATTTCGGTGATCTTTATAGTAGTTTTAAGGTGAACTTTAAGATCTTGTATCTAAAAAAAGATAGATGGCCTTGCATGCATTGTTGAATACTTGAA
>ATSW01015035.1:0-12446 GCA_000444245.1 Botryllus schlosseri | reverse complement strand
TGCCTTGGCAGTCCCAGATGATCGGATCGATACCTCCCATTGTAAGGTCACAAATAAATTGACCGCTAGCGAAATGATTATGGCTTACAGCATGGGTGTCACACATACGGTCCGGGGGCCGCCGCATCCGGTCCGCGAAGCAATTTTGAGTAAATTTAAACATGCTTATATCATCCAGCACACTTGTAACAAATGTTGAGATTTTTTGTAGGAAATACTTTCATTAAATAATCCCTGAAGACAGCAAATATCCAGCATGTCCATAAGTCACGTTATTACCACCCGACTGCGGTGTTGTGGTTTCACCTTAGTTACCGCTAGGAACAATTTCCTGATATTGACACCCAATTCCGAGAGGACAACAAGCGCACACTGATATCAGAATTTTATGGAAAAATGGACCAAAATGTAGTTTATTCACAGAAGCAAAAACGCCAATGCAGAACTGATACATGTGGTTTACTTCGAGAATATATTAGTTACACAAATATAAATAATTCAAATATCTCTGGCTCACTCTGGTATCACTTCCGACTCAAAAGGCCCCCGGCTACAGTTAAATCTCTTGTAGTCCCCACTCATACACAGTGCTAACTCCAGATTACGACTAAAGCAAAGGGAGCATAGTATTGCCAATTGCATCGTTCGCGAATAAAGGTGTTGCTTCATGCTAGATTAAAGCCCCTATTATTCGGGGTATTATGTAATATACTATTATCTATGTACATTTGACAATAAAGTATTTAAGTGAATAGATGCGGCATGATTTTGGAATCAGCTGACTGGCGCGGCCCGCGAGCGATTTGAAGGTTTGAATCCGACCCGCGACGTAATTTGAGTATGACACCCCTGGCTTACAGCTTACGTTGTGGTTCTAGAAGTATGTTAATCTAATATCAATGTATCTATGTTCCTTAGACTGTTCAGTGCTCAGCTAGTGCTGACATTGCGCAGTCGTCACGCTCACCAACCCTCCTGTATGATTTGAATCGAGCGAATGCAGTTTATGCCTTTATATTAGACGTCAAAACGCGCGGACTTAAATTGTATCTCATGGATGTGTAGATGGGTAATGTATATTAACTGTATTGCATCATCAATTTGTTCCAACTTCTCGAGGATTCGTGTTCGATCCTCTCTATTTTGGCTGATAATTACAGACCGGAGCTATACTGTTACTCGTGTATTTTATCAGCAGTTTTATACGTATATGCGTGAGCGATACAGCGTTTTCTAAATGTAATTTCCACTTTTTATTCGTTATCTGATTCAGAATTAATGACGAGTCAACAGCAAGCAAAATGACTTGGAATCATCCCTCAGGCTTAGAAAATTCAATTTGACTTAAATCGTGACTTGACTTGACTTAACTTGACTTGACTCGAGTCAAAATGTGCAATGACTCGAGATGACTCGTTACTCGAAGGTCGTGACTTGACCCCAACCTGTCGAAGTCATCGTTGTTTTTGCAACCACTGAACATAACATTACGCAATGGAAAATTCACGTAATGCTAATCAGGATCATAGTATCCAACATCTTTCTCAAGCCCATCAGGAGCCAATGGTCGTCTACCAATTGATAATATTTTTATTAATTGCTTAGGCATTGGATATCTTGATGACATTGCCGAGCGTTCAAAGAAGGAGAACTGCATGGGCAACATTACCAAAAACCAGAAACCTCACTTGTGTAGGGCTACATTTTACTGGGAAAGTCGTTTTTATTATTGCTTGTATCCTCATTGTGGTATCTGGCAAGTACAAAAATATCCGATTGCGTTTCGTTACCCTGACTCACTATATGACCAGTGGCTCCCAAACGTCCTTTCACCTTTCCCCTGCTGGAATGAGTCAGGCATTGAGTCACTTTTTTATCAAACGTTTGATTGAACGTTGGAAAGTTTCCCCCCGAAATCGACCCATGCATTATTTTCGCTCCCTTGTCTCTCACGATCTTATCTAAGGTATCGATATGTCCCCCTTTTGGAACAGGATCGAGGCTGATCGATATATTCTCAGGTCCGACCTCGAGGCCAGATTTTTGAAATGGCCGGGATCCTATCCGAAAAACTCCGATAATAATCATGTACGAGTGCTTATTTCTAGTAATGAAAGTTTATTAGACGGGAGTATAATTTCTAACAATCGAGAATGTGGACGGCAATATGTTTGTAATTTGACTTCGAAATTGGGAAATTATCAACACCAAGTTCATTTCCAGCAATGATCAGACCATGTGAATTTGTATATTCATAAAGTAGTCGCCATTTCTGTTTTTGTCTCTTGTCAATGAACGCATCGTGCAATCTATGATTTCAAGGGGTGCGATATCGGCAAATCGCGAGTGATATTGTTTGTCTGCGCGACAGCAGCGGCGTTCTTGCAAATATACAAACATGGTAGCGAACTCGACAGACTAGACCTCTAAATAACTTGAAGGTTTCGTATTTTCTTATTACAGAAAAATAACATTATATTTGATTGAAAAATGAGAAATTATAGGCAAAAATAGGGATATCGAGTCACTAAAACTCCGATACACGCCACTATCTTAGCCTAACGCACACTTTTCTCAGCTTAGCGCGACAATGATGATTGCTTCAGGCTCTTACGAAAATGTACAAAAATGTGCAACCAATATTGTTAAATGAGATGCGGCTGAAGTTTCAAATGGAAAGTTTATATGAGAGTCACATTTTATCATTAAAACAGTCAAATATATTTCGTGAGCCTGAGGTCCTGAACCCCTGGTCTGTGAGATCAGCCGACAGTTTATGCATATTATTCAGCAAACATCAATTTTCACTCACAATGACGGCTCCTCATAAACTGGATTCGAACCCAGCGTGCTGCGTGCCTTCGAAGTAGGAACATTCGCTTTAGTTGACCTTAAAATAAATATTAAAGATATAGCGCACTCTTGAAACAACTGAAACGGAGAGTGTCGGTTGCACCTTACTGGCCATGTATTAGTCAATCTTTAAATAAAATATGATGCGTATACTCGCTTGTGTCGCTTCTGAAAACTACGCAATCGAGTCTTCAAGATAAAATATCAGTGTTCGCTGGCCTCCAATTAACGGCTGCTTGACACGTTGGTTTATGATTTTGGCGTTTTTGTTTATTTTACCAACGCTTGCGACGCTAGCAACACAGATGATTTTACATGCCGCGTCAATTAGTTCAGCTGCGCCGCCAACGTTGAGAGAGTATATCCAAGGCATTCGTGAATGCTCAGTGTTCGTATGAAAAGTCGCTGCGTACTAAATCATTCTCGATTTGATCTTTATTAATGGTAAGCTAACGGGGATCCATTTGACATGAGATTTGACTTGTTTTATTATGAAAAAATGATTGATTCTCGCTAATTATCCATGACATATCACATTGCGATTGTGAATAATGTGAAGACGCTAATCAGCATACTCACTGAGACAACTACGGCTGCATTTAAAACAACTGGTTGTTTAAAAGACTTTGTTTAAAACATGTTTTAATACAGTGTTGAAAACAAATTCCATTACGAACATGTTTTTTTCAAGTTACATAACCACGTATAAATTGTGTAGAAAGTGAAATTATGTAGCATGAGCCTGCGGACGATTTAAACCTGATATAGCCGGTGAATACTATAAGCTGATGGAATGGTCGTAATCCTCGAAATAGTCGGCTCAACAGCTATCAGATCATTCGTACGGAATTAATGTTCTGATGATGATGATGCATAGTGCTATAGTCCTGGTAAGGGATATTTTTGGTCCGTATATATGACAGGGATGGGAAGCCTATTTCGTCAAAAGAGATACAATTTACCCTATATTTTCAATTGTAAATGTCAGTCGACTATGACGTCACAATTAGATATTCTTGACATCATGGCTTAAAAATGACTATAAAGACACGTTTTAAAGAAGGGCATTGTTTTATACAGGTTTTTTAATAGAGACAATAGACTATTAATTAACTCTCCTGAAGCGAGGGGCAGTTACAGAACCACTAAAATACTGAGTAAGTGTAGATCGCCGCGTCATGAACATCGGCAACTTTCAACGTGATACCAAATGTCATAAACCATCCTTCACAATTCACAATTTAGCTAGGGGAGACCGGGGACAATTGTAACACTTTTCGTATTTTCCAACATTACGTGTTTTTCTCGTGGAAATTTCACTTCCAAAGTTTTATATAAAGAAGCCAAGAACTCGATAGTTGATATGAAAACTAAATTGGAACTCAATCAACAATCAATCATGGAAATTTTGGGTCGCAAAAATCGCTGCTCAAATGTTACAATTGCCCTGTACCCAGGGGCAATTGTACCACCCTTGCGGGTCAATTGTAACAGTGTTATTTATAACTAAACACATACTAAATGAACAACGAAAACGGAAGCACAAATTGTAATATTGCATGAAAATAAAGGAAGAGACGTTTGAACGCTTCCAGGCTACGCCCCATCGCATTTATGGCATCTGAATGCAATATCACCCTTCGTGTTTTGTTCAAGCATAAAGTGTACAAGAGACACATTCATTCCATCATCTCCCTACACATATTCGGCCTCTTCTACCAAGGTTCAGTTGTTCAGCGGGCATAATGGGTTGGTCATTCGGTCACCTGCGAAGGTGCAAAACCGACCTGGCTAACATATCTTGGTTGAATGGGCCGACGATAGTATAGTAAAACGAGGACGCAACATTGTGTGTTGCAAAGCTATAATGACATTTATCTGTGCTGTAGAAAATTAACATAAATTGTTCACATCAAATATTAAAATGTAAGTCGGCCATGATCAAAGTCAGAGGACGAGAATTAAGCCATGACAATTGAAGTTCGACACACCAAAAGTCGATCAACATGAGAAAGGGTGGTTGAATCACGAAAATAACCGAACCGTCAGATTCACATCACCACTATTGTATGGCCGTTTCGACAGATGATCATGTTAGAATTGGTATCGCAAGGCAGTATCTGTTCTGGTGAACTTATGGCTGTTGCAAGATTATTCTGCAGTAGATGAATGGTAATACCAACATATGAACAAAGACATTCAGAATTAATAACATATTGTAACGGGGCAAAAGTAACAGAGTGTTACGATTGCCCCTGACACGCTCGACCATGATTAGTGTCTCAGTATGGTACCTTCCCGGCGATGCAAGTCTTATTCTTTCCATCACGACGGTAGACTATAGTAACATTGTTCCAGCTACACATATTACGTTGTAACTACTTGAGGTACTATTCGTCCAGACAAATTATTCCAGACCAGAAAAACTTTACTCAAGGGTCAAAAATTTCGTTTTTTGCAAATTATTCCGGGGTTTCGACTCGTAGCTCAACGTAACTCCAGGTATAATAGGAGAGATAACTACTGCATGCGCACTTAAAATATCAAGCTGATTTCTCCATCCTACTAGCGGTGAGGTCGATTGTTACATTTGCCCCTAGTTACATTTGTCCCCGGTCTCCCCCTATATCATCGTCAGGAAAGCACGCTCCTTTATACTAATCACTGATATAAACGGAATCGTCTATCTAAGAAATACATTTAACAAATATGAATAATAGTCTTCATCCGACGTTATAAAGATAGCTGACATTTAATTGAAATTATCTCAAGTTACACCTCTTCCAGAAGAACGCAAATTATTTATTCATCAGGACTATTTATTACTTTGAACATAGTCTTATTCCATCACCGCATATGCCCATTACGATTGCTCAAAATTTTGCACAATTCCAAAATGTTGCGCTGTAAAGGCCCATTCTGTCGATCGTTGATGAAAAAACAAGCAAACATCAATGGACCCATAAGAAGCTCACCGGAATGTCGGTAACATCCCACGCAATGCATTTGAAAGTAACCTTTGGCAAGTGAACCATAAGGATCGCGGACCAAAGGATGGCGATGGGTTGGAGCCTAAAATTATTTGCTTCTGATTGGCGCACGGACTGGCATTGTGATCATTGCGATAAATGATTGTTTTCTGCTGTGCTGTGTTGCGTTGGTGCAGCCATTTCAGTTGATAGCATTCCATATATTACAAATTATAATTATCGTTGTTAATGATACTCCCGAGAGTATACAATGCAAACTAAAAACCTGGCAGCTGCAGAACGTGCATATCACTGTTGCTATGTAGCAGCATCTGGGTAGGTCTAACTATAAGATGGCCGCAGACTACGATAGTATCACCCTGTAGCTATCCGTAAATATATGGCCAGATCATGAATAACTCCGGTGTCTTCTATACTGCCCTGAAAGCTGTGGGTAGAGCGGAAACAAGTATACACACATCAACGTAATGACAACATAAAAATTGTTATTACTACATTGACAAGCATGAGCTGCGACAATTAACATGAAATGTGCGTGGCACGTAGGCTATTCACTCGCTGAGACATTAATGTAAATCGGTGAGTAATACCCAAATTCTTGCATAATCATTATGTAGCAAGCATAAGTGTTACAGCGTCTTGTCTAGATCTGTGAGAACAGGCCCGATCGAGGTCGATCACCTTCCCAGGACATATATTGTAGGGTTATCAAGAGCATTCCGACACCCTCAATTGAAGCTACGCTAGGATTAACGCACATATATACCCAGAACAATGAAAGGCCTTCATACTGATCTCCAGTACATCTACAGACTAAGAAAGACGACTTTACAGATCCCGAGGACCATGGATTCGACAGACCATTACTAATAGACAATTATAATTCTACAATGCACACTTAAAAATGATGATGCGATTGTTGCGGTGCGATAATACAGTAATAGTACGACGACACGTGATTTATTTGGCCCAGGGGTTCTCAGCTCTTTTTTGGCCGTGGCCGATTTTCTGGTTTGAGTATGTGCTGTGGCCCACCTCCAATCTCACAGTCATAATCCTGTTCAATGCGTGGTTATCGACGGCGCTGATATGTCAATTTCTCTAAAATATGCGCATTTTTCTCCTAATTTACTGATGAAATTGCAATATAAACACCAGGGAGCATGGAGTCGCGCGAAGCGCTACGAAAATTTTCAATTGAATGAATATCTTCCAACGAACGACGAACGAAATAATCTTGAGCCCCTTCTAGCTCCCCAATTGGGGGTTTGGGTGCGGCAGTCACGGCTCTGGTAGATCATATGCTAAAACTTCTGAGTATTTTATGATCGTCCGCTGCTCCATTCGTTTCGCGAAACACATTGATCGCATTCGTGCATACACTGTGTGATTGGGATTTTAGTTCCACCATTGAGGGGAACAGTATAATCATTCTGGTCCAGCTTCAAACAATTCACTTGTGAATTGGGTACCACAGAAAAGTGGAGAAAGATTTTCTTATTATGCATGCTGTACAGTGTACATTGTATGTAACGTACTGAACCAACTGAAGATGCGATGTTGGAATATTCAATCCAGTGATCCTATCAATTCATGTGACTCTTACATTATCCATATTGATTTCCAGGCATGGCATTTTAAAGAGACTCCAAATATTAATGCGCTCCGCTGAATCCTCAATCCATTACTATTCGTTGCGGTGGTGCAGTATACCTCCACCAGAAGTTGCTAATAATTTGCAATTATGGCCATTTTCAACTTACAATAATACGATCCGCCGAAGTACAGTAAATCTATACATCAATTTCACTTCCTTCCGAGTTTATTACACAGCACCTCTTTCAACGGCATACGACATTATGACCCTGCCGGAATACTTGTCTACTCCAACATAACCTTCCAGGTATTATATACGCAAAATTATTTTAGTTGATGTTGGCCATAGGTAGTCATAGCCAGTGGGAAAGCCGCCAGCCATAGGTAGTCATAGCCAGTGGAAAAGGCCGCCGTTTCTGCCTCCCATTTTCGACTTGAAATGCTGACTTCATACGTACCACTACGTCTCATCAGAGTCGGATGAAAAACGTTATGTAGCCTACTTATAATCAACTAATATGAATTTATTTTTTAGCGATTAACACCACAAATATTACTAAACTTACATTATTTCTAAAATTTTCAAAGTAGCTCTGTGGCCCACCTCAAATGCTCTTGTGGCCCACCAGTGGGCCATGGCCACCCCTTTGAGAACCCCTGGATAGCCGATGAATTACGAATTATGTGTATCTATTGATCTATTTCACGTGTCTCAACAGACCTGAAAGCTTTGTGACTTTACAAAGTGTAGCATAGAGGGTTCCAAAGCACTTTCCTCTCATGTATGATCAAAATCCTATCAGACCAATTCACGTATATCAACTTACCTTCTTTTCGTGATCAATACAAGGACTGTTACAGTCACGACAAGTGTGATTACTCCCACAAGAGTCCCTATCAAGGTTGTCGTGTCAATGGCGTCGTTGCTATCTAAAGTCAGGTGAGCGATTTTTTAAATTAATATTCTTACACAAATATGGCTAAGCCTCTAATATATTGCAGGACGTTCCCCCCAAATTTCATATTTATATATTTATCTCATGAAAGTAAAGTAGTTAATTGGTTACACAGTTCTCTTAGATCAGATTTCACAGGTTTTCTACCCTACTCGCCCAATTGCGAGGGAAAACACGTGTCAGCCCCAAACCCTGGAAAGGGGTAGAGTTGCTGTACGAAGGGCATCTGGCTTCAATCTTAAGCCTTTTGACGATACTGATCAATCAGAACTCACAACAACCACCTTTAGGAGAGGTTGCAAGGCTTTCGCTGTGTACATGCAATGAAATATAACTGTGAGTTCATATATAATGGACAATTGAATGGTGTTATTCGAGTTTATGTAAATATCCATGTATATAGGTCATAGCTAGGGCTGATGTTCGCGTTTTACCCCAGTTGATACGTTTGGCGACGTTTAAAACGTCAATATGTACTTCACCATTGTGGCGTTTTGTAACCTGATTCGTCGCTAGGTATCGTGTACATTAATATAGGGCTATGACTTCAGTGATACGTAGGGTTGGAATTAGCAACATGACGTCACGTGACGCCATGAGGTTTACGTTCGCGTTCACATTGAACCTTTCGAAAAGGTTCGCGTTCACACGAACCTGAACCTTTCAGAGGCTCACACCATCCCTAATCATTTCGTACTAAACTATCTTAGCGGCAACACAAACCAGACCCTGTAAGTGACACGCCGCGAAATAAAGTGTAATCCCTGCTTTATACCTTCCCTCGAGAGAGTTATAAATTGTGTTCGGCAAATATTATTTGCCTTGTATCGCACGCTCAGTGTAATATGGGCAAAACATATGCATTGGAGACCAGGAATTTAGAATACTGCGATGTGGAGCATCAAAGCCATGACTAGCACTGAAGAGTAATACTGTGTATAACCGCGAGAAAAGATTGACGCACTTTATTGGTATAGCTTGCAATAACTTAAGCGCATACACAGGCAATATCATAAAGACGAATGGGCCATAGTTGGCAACCCTAATATGAGAGATTATCACGTTGACGAATCTGTCATCTAGTACCTGTGTGATCTTTCTCAGGAATCGTCTCAAAAAAGACGTCCTGGCTTCTTCTCACTGATACATATGTCTCGACCGGAACTGCCACTATGACGTAAGCCCTTTAAAGAACACGAGAGTAAATAATTGAGAAAGTTCTCGTAAGGCAGCAATAGATTTTTGGAAATATTCCAACTTTTGTCATGATACGACCAAATGTTTTAGAAGGATTAATTCCTCCGTGTGCAGCCGTTGTAGCTATTCGAAAAACTTGGGTAATGGGAATGGAATGAACGATGGAATGAACGATATTGGGATAAAACAGCGTTGCGATATATTTGAGAGATATTAAATTCGCTAGAACTACAGATCGAGAAACTATGGGATGTCTCCGAGCTTTTACCATCAAATACCCAAATGAAATATTTTCGCGCTTGGTTCGAATAGTCTCTAAATTTCTTGCCTTTAGTAACCCTTCCGAAATATTAATGGACACGCCTAATATACAGAATTTTGTCTAACTGCATTCGCAATTACAAGAGAATGAAATATTCCCTGTATCACTTGACACCGTTGGGATGGTTCAATCAAATGATGGAAGCGGGTTGGACGAAACCTGTCCTGGCGCCGTATACGCCTGTCATTGCAATCTGGGTCTCGCGATATATAATTGTGACCGACCATGCATCCAAATATATGCAACCACATATATTAATATTCGAATTCATTTGTTCCTTCTGCGATATTTTTTACGCTTCCTGCGGCTATCCTATGAGTTCACACTAATTATTTATGACATAAATATCAGCGATTTTGGCGCGCAGTAAAAGAAGTTCTGCGTTCACCGTTACCTAAGCTATAGCTCTAAACAAAAGTTATCCGAAACCAGAATGACTTCCTTTGAAAACCGGATGTGGCCCTTTGCTCAAAAGAATTGGCCACCGCTGATTTAAAAGAATCGGGAAATAAAAAATATGTGTAGGTAAACGACGCTAATAGAAATAATAGAAATTATATTACTGTTCTATCCTCCTGAAATTTTTGGCAAAAGCATGATTGAGATATAATAATATGAGCTCGTACCATATTCGCCGTTTGTTAGTCGCGACTTTAAATGAAGCTGCTGGGATTCAAGAAAAGTAGCCTATATAGCAGTATATACTTATAGGGGAGAAGATATTTGGCTCGTAGACATACCGGTATCGGGTTAGATTTCGCAGTGGTTTGTTTTTTCCACAGATGACGTCTCCACCACAGGTATTAATTTTCGGTATGTCGGTTGTAGATGTGTCCGAGATATTGCAGACTGATTCATAGTTCTCGCCAACCACAAATTGTGTGTTTTTCGTACTTGCGAAGCTGTAAAAGTTACGCAATGGAAGGATTGAGGTGAAGGTACTAATTTCTGGAAGTCGACAATATTGTTTCTAGTCGCACAAGATTTAATCTCGTGATGTATGAAATAGAAGAGTGTCAATTAATCAGTAGGATTAATATCTTGGACATCGGTCCTGACTTGAGCCATTTTTTCAATGACGGGGAACCTAAAACGACGAATCCTATACTATACTCTGATATTAATAGACGGCTTCTGTGGACCATTGGTTATAAACAATCAGAGGTGGTCAAAGGGTTCAAGAAAGCTACTCAAGTAGAAGTAGAAGTAGCGACGAAAAAATCTACTCAAGTACGAGTAGAAGTGCTTATTCCATAAGCAACCTAAAACTACTTGAAGTAGAAGTAGAATTGGCTGACTTTAAAAGTACTCAAATAAGTAAGTAGTTGTGAAAACGATCCTAATTCGTTCACATGGATTGTAAGAAATAGCAAATTGAGCTATGCGAAAGGTGACGAGCTTGATTCATATTGATGCATACCAGCAGCGCAGGTATCCAATTTTCGATTGCGTAAGCATTCGTCCACATCATGGGATGAAAATGATAGTATGGATATGGAAATGCGATACTTATCCTCTGTTTTCTCGAACAGCACATTTTAGAAAATAGCATGGCGCCATCCCCCATATTATATAGTAAACGCGATTACTAAACGTTAATAAAAAATATGGGGGACCATAAAAATGACATATTGTGTTGCTTTATTTCCGGAAATTAAAGGCATTACTACACTACCTTTTATACTTCAACATGTATTTTATCCACACAAAAGAACTGATATTAATTATAACTCAAAGTTTATGATGCTGGGAATTGAAAATGAAGCATAAATACTACTTCTAAAAGCGGTACACGTTTTCATGCCTTTAGTCCAGAAATTTTCAAAGGTGGTATGCTAAAACAGCTCTAAAACTGACAAAAAAGTCAGAGTCCACTTTTCCAGGTTAGGACGCGCCATGGACATGCTAGATTACGATATGACAAGTAAATATTAGATTGCGAAACATCAGTATCAAACGTTAGGATGAGCCATATATACTGTGATGAATTATTTCATATGGGCGAAAGGCGACAATGTGGTGTGAACGCAGGGATATCTAGTTATAGATATCCCTGTGTGAACGGAACCATGCCAAACCGCTACCTAAATTATATTCATCGATACTTTCTTGAAATCATACTGGTAGCTCCGTATCCACTACGCGCGACGCGCGACGAAAATTCTGGGCTTTACACAACTTTTATGAAAATTAATTGCTGATACTCCGCGAAAACTGCCCCGAAATTCCTCAGGCTATCTTTCTGATTGGAAGATTGAACTACTTCTACTTGACAAACTGAAAATAGCGAAAAGTTAGTAAGTAGATCACAAAATATTGCGAAGTAGAAGTAGAAGTAGCGAAAATCAGATCTACTTGAGTAAGTACCAAAAGCAGAGGAAAAATACTTGAGTACTTCGAAAAAGTAGAAGTACTTCGTTACTGACCACCTCTGTAAACAATTACCAAGCTTCGGAACACTTACGCTAATCTGCAAGGCTGTGCGGAACCCCTATAGGGGTTCCGTGTGGTAGAATATTTTCTGTGTGGTAG
>ATSW01015029.1:0-22327 GCA_000444245.1 Botryllus schlosseri | reverse complement strand
ACTGCATTTGGTTTACGTCATACTTTCCATTTGTCCAAAGGCAATTTTACGGCCTTTTTTGACCAGCTTGCCGAGCGCTAAATTTGATAAAACGGGTATCAATGGAAAGCTGCAGCTGTACTGATTACTAAAATATAAATTGTATTCTGCCCATGGATCTGGCACCCCCAAATTCAACCACGAATTTTGCATTGCGATCGAGTTGAACATTGTGACACAGCAAACAGTCCGGCTATTTCTGAGCTGCAGTCTCGTTTTGCCAGACAGTCTTGTTGCGTTAATGTTCTTAAACAGGCTAATAACCTTCCTAGGACTCTTCCATGTGAGTTGGTAATATTAAAGCCATCTAACGTGACAAAAGTCCTCCTAAAATATATCGGTAGACTGATGGAGATGGGATGGTCGGGCTACAAAATAGAATGTGTTGAGAGACAACACAGGGAAAAGTATCTGGAAGAAAATTCTTTCCGCGATGAGATCGATGGCACTAGCGCAGTGATCTCTTTTCATGATGCTTGGAATCCGGTTCTGCCCTCCTAAATTTTGAAGCTCTGAAAACCTTCTGTGGAGGACTGGCAACATTCTTTCCCTCAATGGCTAGCCTACTGTTGAAGCCGATATTTCCCAGATTCGTTAGGCGAAAAATTAATTCAGGAGAAACTTTGCTGACCTGAGTTTGGAAGCACTGTTACAGTGCAAACAATTTAAGTCAGTGGTTCTTAACCTTGCCTCCAGCGCCCCCCAAGGGGCGCTGGCGATTTTGAAGGGGGCGGAAACGCTCAGGGGGCGATATGGGGGGTGCTGGGCTCAGGGGGGCGCTGAAGATAAAAAGCTTCGTCGTGGATGATGTGGTAGTAGGACATATCCTTAATGAGTATTCAGAGCAAATTAACATTCCACAAAACATGTCAACATTCCACAAAACATGTCAAATCCCGAAATTTGTGGTCGCGCTACGCGACGCTGTTTGCTATATATGTTTTCATAAATATAGTGGGTTATTATAATTCATATAAAACGAATTGTGCGTACTTTTAGATCGCCAATTTCCCGTTATGTAAAACACTGCCGTCAGGCTTGCCAGGGTCATTTTCAAGAAAATGTATCGCATTAGGTATTATACCCCGCAGCGCACAGCGTGTGGAAATCGAAGAATGAGGCACTGTTGATAGTGAGAGCCCCTTGTACATAAAATAAGTTGTGAAGCTTTGTGCACGAAATTAATAACTATATAAACTTGTATTTGAGAGTTACAAAATTAAATCGTCAGAATATTTCTTCATCGTATCATAAAGGATGATAGCCTACTATCTCGTGTTGTGGTTCACAACCCCACATGAACGTTATATAATATGAGTTGCTTTGTTTGGAATACATTCATGTTAAAATTACTAACTGGGTACAGTACTAAATTAAATGTAAGCAGATATATGCATCCCATTCTCAGTTGACTTACTTATAGTTACACAAAGCACTAAGACAAAATCCAATACCCTTAATTTCCCTATATTGCCAATCGCCGATGTGAATTCGGGAGGGTTCGAACCACAGGGTATGAGACCGTACCCGATTGTTGTTATAACAACCTTGTTTGACCCTGAATATACCACACACAATTATTATATGGTTTATTATAGACTGGTCCTCGAGCGCGATTAAAGCGCGCAATATTTCCAATACCCAAGTCCCAAAAAGACTGACTGAACTTTGACATCTTACCAAGACAGAAACTGATGCAACCCAAACCCCCAATCGGTTAACTCGAAGGATGCCCTATATTATTTCGGTGAATGAACATAAAAATTAAACATCATGTTCTGACGACTCCCCCACGGAAGAATACGCATAATTATAGAAAATGGAAATAGGCATTTCGGCGCCGGGCATTACCACGCCACGATGCACGAAGACATATGAAGTTCCGGTGAATATGGAACTCCGAGAAGTGTGTCAAAAAGATCGCGAGCGAGAAAACCTTAGCCGAAGAGGATTGTCCTCTTGTTGAGCGTAAACTTCGATGTATATAAGTTTAATTTTCTATAGGTGCTCAAATCGCTCGTGCCGAATTATCATGTCGTCGCAATCTGAACCCCACAGGACAAATAACATCCATCAGAGAAAATTATTTGCCACGATAAAATACCAATTTTGAATCGTGTGCTTACTTTAGTTTAATACGTTTATGCGTTTCAATATCTTTTGACTGTATAGCGGACCAGAGGTAACAAAATAACACCCCAACGGGCACGCCCGAATATGTTCAATTATTAATTACGTGGCCTTAGTTTTCCAATACAACAGCTCACTCAGCGCTAGTGGTAAATCTGATTACGTGGGCTGAGAGGGTAAAAAGTTCATAGCAACATGCATTACAACCTATTTCATTCATGCATTATAGAACATTTTGGCTCCTATGGCGACCTGGCCACATAAACTTTGCTGACCATCGAAATCACGCGATGGGATTCTTGGGGGGCGAAGCCCTCATGAGTTTGGTTTATAAAGCTATGGGGGCCCAAGATAATCGTTCTTTTAGAGGGGCTGACGAAGTGCTGTTACGGCCCTCCCTCTCACCCATTGTCTTTATTACAGTCCTTGCAATATGAGGTGGGGGGCGCTGGAGCACGATAATTTTTGTAAGGGGGCGCTGGAGGAAAAAAGGTTAAGAACCACTGATTTAAGTCTATTCAACAGCTGTAACAATCAGCTGTTGAGCGTGTTTGTTTAGCTTTTCTTTCTTTTTTTTGCTTATTGGCACCGATTCCGAATGGATACTGCACATTTTGTGGTTTCGTTTGATATTATTAACCTATGTAATCGCTAGGTTTTTTCTTCTTCTTATTGTTTGCTGGTACTGATTATAAGTGGATGCTGCACATTTTTTGGTCTCTTTTGATAAACTGACCCAAATACAGCGTTTTTATGACTATTTCGACTCTGAAAATATCTATTTAGAGGTCGATGCCAAAACTGCCAAAAATAAGAATTGAAAAATGCCAAAAATAAGCTATTATTGGCAGTTTTGGCATATGCCAAAAATAACACGACCTGATCATGTTCAAAACGGATCATTTCTCGTGTTACAACTAGGCCAAGTCATAAGACTCAAGACAATCCGTATCAGGACTAACAATTGAAAAATAGACCCAGAAACCGTCTTTAATAAACATGTTAAGTGCAATAAAAATGAGTAGGCCTATATTATGAATGCGAGTCTGCGATATTTTATAAAAGTAAGGTGAACCTGATTTGAACTCGATAATGAACAGTCAACATCGTGACTTGAGCTTATGCTTCTCGACTTGGTGGCGAGTCGAAAATGACTCGTGTCGAACTAAAAAAGTAAGATTGACTTGCTACTCTCGAAGCTTGGGACTTGGTTACAACTCTGCTAATTACAGATACCTTATCGCCATGGTCTGCACGCTGTAACATACTACGCTTCTCAATTTCTATAATACAGCAAAAGATATACTCCCTCAACAACCACCATATCATGATATTTATCGTTCGTGCGTTCCGGTAACACTTTTATTAATTCAAAACAAGATTGCGATATCAGCAGCAACAAATTTGAAGAGATTCTTGGAGGTACACAACTTTCATATACAATTGAATAAAATATTCATATTGAAATAAACCAGAACATTTTCGGTTGACACCAGTCGTGGGTAATCGTCAGCAACTATAGAATGGGAAAAAACATGGTACATCGTATCACCGAACATCACTGCATGACTGCATATACGCGACACTCCTGTATCAACGGAGGGAATATCTATTCTCAGGTGACCGATCGCATGCCGACTTCTCTGAACGAGGTGCGCCGCTTACTACTGAAGCAGTTAAGCAGAGGCGTGGTATTGACATTCAATTTTTCAAGCGAATCGCGGCTTCCTTCTCTGTATTATCTAATTTAGGTTTCAAGCCTTCGAAGAGGTGGTAGTCGTACTTCAAGTAGGCTATCAGCAGGTCAGTCAAGATGAGTACCTGTAGAAATACAGCTTTTGGTGAAATTTGCCAGATGATGTTTTTTCTCGAATTTGACTGGAAACTACAAATTTGATTCAATTCCAACATGTAGAAGAAAAATGATTTCGCATATCACTGAGCACTGCCAAAGGATTTTCGAAGGCTACGAAGTCATTTCAAGATGGTCAACAAAATACTCACGTGAGCGGTCGTGTAGGTTAAGGTGGTCGCAAAGTAAAAATTTGCGTTTGCAGTTCCGGTTTGAATCCACAAATGCCACATTACCGGACACAGGATTGAGCTGACAAGTAGCATCACACTCGTAACAAGCGGAGATCGGAGATCTGCAAAAAAAAATTACGCCGACTGTACCACTTGACATGAGACGATGGTTAGCGGTTATCGGATTTCTGTTTCGATGTCATTAAATAGCACCTTCACAGATAACAATTGTCTATTCAGCCAATATTAAACAGATAAGGAATCTAGCTTGAGGCGCATTGCCAAAACTTCAGAGCATTCATTTGAACAGTTTTAAAACCATTGTTATGATTGAACATGAAAGTAACTAGAAAGTCTTGATCTGCACACCTGCAAGCTAGATACCAGTTTTTGCCTCAAACCTACCAAGTATAAGTAGTAAAACCATACGAGAAGTAGCGAAATTACGCAAAACCAATTTGGATACTTTAAAAAAGTAATGAAAAAAAACTTCGTTACACAATGCCTCTGCAAATAACCACGTCAGACAAAGCAGCAGGAGAACAAATAAGCATCACCTGTGAAACGCGACAATAAACTACATCAGCGGTTTCAAGCCAGAGTTCACATCAACCCTAGGGGAACGGTTAAAACCGATAATTACATTGCAGAGAATTCTCGGTAATGTCCGTTCCCGGTTATACACATTCTAATATCCGTTCTCTGCAATTTACATTGTCGGTAATGTCCATTCTCAGTAACAAAGATTTTCAGCAATGTCCATTCTCAGTAATAAACATTTTCAGTAATTTACATTCTCGGTAATGTCCATTTTCAGCGATGTCCATTCTAGGTAAAAATACGTTCTCGGTAATGTACATTGCTCAGTAATGCCAATCCTCGGTAATACCATTATCGGCAGTTGTTTTCTCGGTGGTGTTACAATCTTGGCGATTATAATTATCCCATATATTACCTCGAAACGTTATCCAGGAAGTGAAACCCGATAGAACATGTGGCGTGATATACTATGCGTGTCGTGTGAAATATCGATGGGAAGGAAAACATACGAGGTACATCGTTAACGACCTTGTATTTATGGGATATATATACGTGTGCGATACAACGTATGAGATAGAGAATTCAACATTACATTTGGGAAAGATTCGTGTATCTTTGGTGGTACGATGCCATTTTGCGCACCGGTATTCTATATGTAATGCATTAGATATGTAACATGGTAGGCAAAAATTTCGGTTTCGCCAGATTAAGAGCCACTGAACTAAAGCCCCCGTCAACGTTATCATAACACCACGGCACAAATAAGTCAAACAAGGAAACAGATTCCCAAGGAAAATACTATGATATATAACAATGACAGGATAACTATAACACTCACGTTCGAATGTATGTGACCAAATCGGCAGAAAACAAAGGCACAACCCTGTGTCAGCGACGGACGGGTAAGACTTGAAGGTGGCGATGATGTAGCAAAGATGGAACATGAGAAATATAGGACGACTCCTGGAATGGTTAATTTAAATATGTTTTCGTAGTGCAACAGTACTTATAATGTAGAATTACATTTTAGTAATATATTAATAACGTTAAACATATTGAAGCTTTTCGAGCTGAAACTCGTCAGTGGCAATAGTCAGCTCAGTGTCCGCCCGAAAAGCTTCGGGTTTCAATATATTTACGTTATGAATACATCACCAAAATGTATATTAAAGTTGTCTACCCCAAAAAGTGTCTTCTATATAGAAGTAGAAATATGTAATTTTGGATTTGAAAAAAATAGTATTGACGGTGGGAAATTCGATATTACAGAGCTTGTCATTGAAGAAGAAAATTTTGGGATAGGTATTATCTATAATTTGCGTAAATCGTGGTCGCGTACAGTGTTGTTTTTTCAAGTTTCTTCTATCTCGTTCACTTACGCGGACAGTGAGCGTTTCTTACGCGCGTATTGTCGACTCGTAGAGTTCACTAGTGAAAATTCATCCTCGCAAGGCTGACAGGTTTTGAAATATTGAATACCGATCCTGCGTGGGTAAATAGCTGTGAAATCCGACCGATTATTCATCTTACCTACGCACAACACTCATGCTTGTCAACGACTGTTAGTTCTTCACTGCAAAATACTACGCGTAGTGCAAATTGCAAACTCGGAAGAGATCGATTGATTTTTTCAAAGTAGCTGACCGCTCGGCAGTGACAGCATGCGGAACCGCGCTCACTTTTATTCCCGCTTTTCCTTCAGCATTGACGTAGTCACTCGTTTTGGTCAATTTAGTGCGAGAGTGAGAACCGTACGAGCGTGCGATTTACGCAAATGTGCACCGCGCTTAATTAGTGTATTTTTTCAAATTGAAAACTTTCTGCTCCGATAACTAGACTTCTACGGGTCGGAATTGACCCAAATTTGTTATGCATCGTTTTTTTTAGACAAAAGTAACAAAATTTCATGGGGAAGCCAGTAAAATTTTAAAAAATTCTGAAATTGTTTTTATAATAAATCCAAAATTTTCTGTTTTATCTATTTGATATAGGCTGTGATTAAAGTTAGAAAAAGAGTTATTTTTGAACAGCCCTAATGTGCCTATTTTGATAAGAATAAAAGTAAACTCACATCAGTTTGATTGTTAGCGGCATGCTGAAGATCACGACGTTGAGTTGGAAAACGGCGAGAAAAAACGCGTGAAAGTGATTAAAAACTTCGGTGAAGAAATACCAAAATATTCCCACATTCGGTGTCAAATCAGGAACTGTGAGTCTAGAAGAAATAGGAATTATTTACAAACATAAGTCATAGAAAATGAGTTCAACAAATATTTCGAGGAGGGGTTTCTCAAAGTGGGCGTCACGAAAACATCAGTTGCCTAGTATAACGGAATATATAATGGCATCACAGGTGCGTAGCCGGATGGGGGTCGGAACACCCCAACCCCTTTAGAAGCGCGAAACCCCCTCCTTAAACGCGAAACCCCGACCTTTTCAAATGACCATTCTGACGCTAATACTCGGTTGCAATTCAATACGTCGTATTATAGTGTTGCGCGCGGCCAATTAAGGAAAGGCGTGTTGCCAATTAGCGACATTCGTCCGTGCGCATTGCCCTGCACAATGTAACGCGACAAGATCTCCCGCTGAGATAATTGCGAAATTAGGTCATTCATTGCCGCGTGCTCGGCAATCGTTCCTAGCCTGATTTATCGCGTCTCCAACAAGCCTAGTTCCGCTGGCTTGAATAATCGCATCTGCAACAGGCCTAGTACGAAAGATATCGCTAGCCTAACTACAGCGTATCGGGCCTACCATGCTTTGGCTCCCATTTCCCGATGGGTTGGATAAAATCACGTTAGGTATATGCTGATTAGCGATTGTGATTAAAGAGTGACATCTCGAAACTGAATGACATCGGATGGCCGCAAACATGTACGACGCGTGCGCACATGCGGAATTGATAGCTAGTTCTTGAACATAACAATCAGAAGCTGTGTGTCAAGGCTTGAGTTATAAAAGACGTTAGGTTTGAACCACCTGAAATCGGCGTCATTATGGCACATATTCCATAAAAACTCGTACACTTTGACTTGCGAAAATCGTCGCCGAGGCTACGTAAGACGCATTGATAAGCGCGCGTCTGTATTTGTTCGAAACGTTGATTAGCGCGTGTATTTAATTGTTCACGACAGATCAGGCAGTCGCTAATTAACAGCACTTCCGGACTCGTCGACAAACTTATCATACGCGTATAATCGTCAACACGAGAATGTTGTATAATCGTTATTTACGCATGTACCAAACCCTAATGAATTGATGCTATATTACTAAATCCGAAAAAATCGAAACCCCCCCTTTTATTTCCCCCCCCCCCCGTTTTTTCGGCTGGCTACGCGCCTGAATGGTAAGGCCGCTATAATTACCACAGAGTAAAGTCCATATCTTGAAACATGATACAGGAAATGAAATATATATATTGGTAACGCCATGATATTTATCACATAGATTAAAGTCCATATGTTATCTCGAAACGTCACACAGGAAATGAAAACCCGATAGCTCAGGGGATGTGATATAATATGTGTGGCATGACATATCGATAGGAAGGAACACGCATATATATGTGTGTGTGTGATACAGCGTATAGGATTATTCCACCTTTCACTCTGGAACGATCCTTATATCGCTGATACCATTGACTCATGGATACAGAACACAAAAAGTCAGAGTACACGAGTTTAACATCACAAAGACATTCGCTCTGCGCTAGACCAATTCATAGATACAATCAGCGACCAATCAATAATATATCAACTACGCAGCGGATTAGGCCCGTTTCAGTATTATGAATTGACATTCACAAATCGAAACCAATTATGTTTTAATTGAAATATATATTGGTATTGAAATGAGCTCGCATATTTTCGGCTGGCACTCGTCAGGGGTAATCGTCAGCAACTAGTAGAGAATTGGAAAGAACATTGTATACATTGTACATATTGATACACAGTGTTCTTTACAATTTTCTACTAGTGGGTTCAGTTCAATATGAATATGCTATTCGATAGTGCCTAAATAGTAATTGACTCACATGAATTTCATGGTAGCCGTCATTGAATCGACAGACTCCATTCCTGACATTCCGAATAATATTGCACTCCACAGCATAAAGAGAACTGAAACCTTCACCGTACATCGTAGGACAGAGGCGTTGCTTTGCTACAAAGACCAAATTACAGACAATTGTATCAATCATAGATAGCTTGAAGCTATCGGTCACAAAATGGATTTGAAAAAACTGGTTCATGACAAAATTTGATCCAATCAAGTCAATGGATTCAATACCGGAGTTGATCAGAGCAGTAAGAGGTGGTGATCAAGTAAATCAAAATCATGAATTTCTACTTAATTAGTTGTACAAGTTGCAATCTCCATGTCAAAACTACTTCAAGTGGAAGCAGAAAATGAAAGGCACTACGACTACTCAAGTAAGCAGTTTCAAAAAGTAGATTTGGTCGAGTGGTCATAGCAGGGTTGTAGTGACCCGAGTCGCGATTTTTTGGTGACTCGACTTGACGCGAGTCATTTTGTAAAATATGGAAAGTGACTCGACTCGAGGCAATTCATGTATCGACTCGACTTGTACTCGAGTCATCGCGCGTGACTCGACCAAGTCACATGACTCGAGATTCGGGCGACCAAGACAGGCTTTTCGTTGTGACTTCGCCGAATAGTAAGCTACCACATCATTGGAATTTCATCTGTCAGTACTGGCGTTTTTAAAATAGGGTCAGAAAATGTGTAAATGTATTATGAATGCGAGGCGTTCAATATCACCCAAACAGTAGTAAAAAAGTGAGTTGAACAGGATTGAACTCGGAAACAATGAACACAGTGACTTGGACTCGGGCCACACTGTGACTCGGACCGTTGAACCCTGACTTGGCGGTGAATTGGAAATGACTCGACTTGACTTGAGTCAAAACTATAAAATTAGAATTGACCTGTGACTTGGTTATTCGAAGGAGGCTACTTTCAAAATTGCAAAATGTCGCTTGTCTAATGGCACCCCAAATGCAATCTTCCAATATATATTCAGTTTTGATGATACACTGATACAGGGGCTATGTCACACGGTTCTCATGACAATGTATTCAACTACGACACTTAGGTGTTGCAGACTTATCCCAAAACTACTTTTCACCCTTAAAAATTCGTCGCTTCTTCGATATACCCCCGAGATCAAACATATCAAAATTTTTAAACGGAAAAACAAATTCTTTTTTCGTGATGGGTACGGAATATTAGGGTTGGAAGTGGGTTAGGGTATCCCGATATTAGCGTTGTGGGTGAGAGATACTAGGGTTAGGGGATGGCAGATATTAGGGTTGTGCGTGAGGAATATTAGGGTTAGTGGTGATAAAATCCCCAAACTAACCGTCGTAACCCATAACCGTAATCTATTTTATCACCCAATCCTTACATCCGTCATCCTCTAACCCTAAGATCCCTCCCCCACAACCCTAATACCTCTGACTCACAACACTAACATCCCTCTCCGACAACACTAACATCTCCCGCCCACAACCCTAATATTGGGATACCCTTACCAAAACCATAAATCTAGCCCACTTCCAACCCTAATATCCAGCACCCACAACTCCGGTCCCACCCCTATCCCAACACGTAAATGAATTTATTTTTCCGTTTATTAATTTTGATATGTTTGATCTCGGGGGTATATTGAAAAAGCGCCAAAAATTCAAAGTGAAAAAAGTAAGTAGTTTCACCTAAGAACTAATGAAGAACAAGTCAAAAAAACTACTGGTCAGTGGGCAAAAACTATTTGAATACCATCTTTACAAGATCTACAAGAGAGTATATCAGCAGATAAAACCATTACAAGGCAGTAGTCACAGGAAGGCACTTACTTTATGAAAATACATGATGAGCGGGGCCACTAGCTGTACCGGATAGAAAGTCTGGTATGTCGTCAACGCCAGGAACAAAGTGGCTTGGATTGCATTTTCTGCGGTAGATAAATAGAGTGTCACGGAATTTTTATATAGTAAAATGCAAGTTGCCTCGAACATGTCAAATCGAGCTCATACCTTCAGTCTTAGCCTACTTCGTTAAATTGTAATACAACGTCACAGGTAATCTAAATATATGCGAGTCAAGTAATCAATTTTATATTCAGTTATAAATCTTGGTCCCGGACCAGATATGGTTGAATTCCATAAATTTCAACAGTATGCTACTAGTTATCACCGGACTTGTACAATCTACCAGTGCAGTTAGTTGACAGTTAATTTACTACTGGTTTTTGGAATAGTTCTAGTTGCAGATTTTGAAAGCGAGTAGTTCTAGTACTAGTTCTAAATGCGAGTTTTGAAAAGTGAGTATTTTTAGTTTTAGTCGATAGTTTTGAAAAGTGACTTTCACCAGTTTTAGTTCTAGTTGTGCATTTTGAAAATACAGTAGTTTGGACAAGCCTGGTTTGACACGATTCATTCGAGGCTTAGGAACAGGTATGAGAAAATCATTAATTTACTGTTGTTTTATTCCAGCATAATTCTGCTGCCAAGTTAAAAAAAAATAGGGATGTAAAACTACCTCACCTTTCACAGTATGATAAAACAACAAGCATAGAAAGAGGTTGTTAAACACAACCGTTGTCTGGGCTACACAGGCAGCGATCAAGAACGGATTGAGCATATATCTGAAAAAAATGAGACGCTGAGTATTTTCACTTACTGTTCAACAAGAGCCGAACACTCACAATAAGCAAACTAAATCAGGAATCCATTCCAAACGATTTCTACTCAGCAGGATTTTGTAGGAATCGTCTGCAAACTTGGATCGACTCTCTTGTTGATCTGCTACCTTCGAAATTTTGAAACTTTTATATGCGTTCACATCTACCAGTTAGAATAGAGCCAAATTTGGTGCGCAACGTTTTTTAGGCAAAGTTATATTTGAACAACCCTACAGTGTCATAGTTTCTAGCTACGTTCTACATCATAAATTTTCACTGGGCTTGGTAGGTAACGGGGACTAATAAAATTCAGTTACCAGATCTCCAATGTACAGGCGTGAAAATTGACTCAGCTTGATAGCGGCGACAACATCTGCAAGCTGAAAGAGGCAACACATTAACACACTTGCCAAAATTGCTTCAAGCTGGAGTATACTTACTTACCACAAAGAATATCGGGATAAGAATAGGCGACAAGTCATTTAAACGCAAAAAGAAGTGCAACATCAACGGGCTCTGAAAGATATAGTTCCAAGGTTACACATACGGTAATTGTGAATCACAAAGTCCATGATATTTACATCATGAAATGAGTCCCCATCGTAGATTGGTATATCATTTTTATACAAGGCCATGCCTTCCTTCACTGTAAAAATATCAAGTCAGTTTGAGTTGAAATGGAGGAAGATGATATCTACCTACATCTAATCCATGAAGATTGAGGGGTGGAAACTTCAGGCCTGTCCATCAGCCATTGCCTGATTGTTGATGATGCAAATAGGCACGCACGCACTGCTACACCCAACACGATACTGGTTTCACTTGAAATCCTGCGAAATGCAGAGGTTTAAGCAGGATTGTAATGACTCGACTTGAGCCGAGATTTTTTAGCGACTCGACTCGAGTCATTTTTTCAAATGCATAAATTGACTCGACTCGAGTCAATTTGTGTATTGACTCGACTTGTACTCGAGTCATTGTGCATGACTTGAACCAAGTCATAAGACTCGACCCTAGGACGGTCAAGAAAGACATTTTATTGTGACTTCGAAGAATACTGAAGTCGCCACATGATTGGTATTTCGTCTATCAGTCCCGATACTTGAAAAATGAGGCCAGAAACTGTTAAGACTGAGGAAAATTACGATATCATGAATGCAAGCCATTCTATATCATTCGGGCATGATTGAATAAGTGGGTTGAACCTGATTGAACTGAAAACTGAACAGTCAAAAAAATGACTCGGACTCGAGTCAAAACATTATGACTAGGACCCGCCCCTCTACTCAATGACTTGGACTCGGACTCGGACTTGACTCGGTGGTGAATTGAAAATGACTCGACTTGACTCAAGTCAAAACTAGAAAAGTGAGATTGACTTGTGACTTGGTTACAACCCTGAGTCAAAGTACTAAACATTGCTACTGCGTGTAAAAGTAACGACAAAAATTTCTGCGCAATTACAAGTACAAATAGCGATTTCCAAGATATTTAAAACTACTTCAAGTGAAAGTAGAAAATGAAACGCCTGAAAAGTGCTCAAGTAAGTGGTTTCACAAAGTAGATTTAGTCGACGGCTTGCATATTTTTGGCAGGCACCGTAATTGGTGGAATGCTACTTTTAAAATCGTGAGATGCATCTTCTCAGCCAAATTCCGTAAAATGAATTGACTTGTACTCGAGTCATTGATCCCCTCAGGCGCACATGAATTGCACGGAAAATAAATACAGCAACTCACATTTTGGTCGTCTACCAGCCGTCCCTCAGAATATGTGCTTTCATTCAGTACCAAACAATTTGAATATGTACTCTAAAAAACAATGATGTGCATAGGAAGATAATTACAGGTGCATAATTAAAAACAATGAAATACTGCTAATAGATTTTATTGCACAAACTGACACTGTCACAGTACAGTTGAAGAGTATATACACATTGAGATATATCTTGATATTTTCTGCTGACACTCGTCAGGGGTTATCGTCAGCAACTAGAAGAGAATTGGAAATAACATGGTATATCAACAAACAATCGTATCACCAAATATGATGTCACTGTCATTCTGAATTAAAAGGGCGAAGTGATTGCTTACGCTCAATGTACTATTTTAGAGGTACATAAACTCCTATTGTTGGCACAAACTTGGTAGGCGTATTTTGATAAAAGTCGACTCCAAGGCACACAAATGACAGTATGAAGGAAGAGGAATTATGTGACTTCAATATCAAATGAGAAAAATGGTTAAAGCTTTGATAAATATGACGAAACACGCATCACCAGGGTTGGATCATTTTGCAACTCGGCAATGGAGCGGACACCTAAATATCTCATCGTCATCTCCAATTCATCCCTCAAAATCTCAAGAACTTGCACGACCCCTTGCCGACCACCACAACACAGCCCCCATATCGCTGGTCTTCCGATGAAGACAGCTTTCGCACCTAAAGCGATGGCTTTCGAGACATCAGTTCCTGTACGAATGCCCCCATCAAGGTATACATCACATTTTTGACCAACAGATTTCACTATGAGTGGTAGAACGTCAATTGATGCAGGCGTACCATCCAACTGTCTACCACCATGGTTGGATACAATAATTCCGCTAACGTTATGTTTGGTTGCTTCTTCAGCCATACCACACGTCATAATGCCTTTCAATATGATTGGTAAGTTTGTGATAGACCTCAACCAATCAACATCATGCCAAGTCATACTTGAATCGTACACAGATTTTGTAAATTCAGACAGCCCAGATTCTTTTGTCCCCTTTATTTGATAGCTTTTGCGGCCATCAAAATTCCGTAACGATATATGACTTGGCAGTGTAAATTTATTTCTGATATCAGGTAATCGTTTTCCTAACGCCGCAACATCAACCGTCAAAACAAGAGCTGAAAAACCATTCTTTTCCGCACGCTCCACCAGACTTCTAGTCAGTTCCCTATCTTTGAAAACGTACAACTGAAACCACAGATTACCACCGACAGATGCAATCTCTTCAATACTTGATGTGCTAAGGGAGCTTGCAGCGTATAATGTACCTAGTTCTAAAGCCGCTGATGCGGCATCAATTTCCCCATTTGGTGAAGCCAACTTGCTTAACGAAGTGGGTGCTATGCATATTGGAAAGCTGAGATCGTTCCCAAGAATTTTGACATCAAGCCTTACAGATGAGACGCCTCTCAAAATTTTGGGTCTCAAGCACCATCTTTTGAATGCTTGTGTGTTTTCTTGCAATGTCTGTTCTTTGCTTGCTCCACTGTTGAAGTATCCTACAGCAGTTGCAGGGATTTGTGTGGCATGCAGTTCAAAGTCTTTAACGCATGTAAAGCCGTTCATTTGAAACTATTGGTGGATAAGAGTAGGTCTATGTAAGGTGCTCTAAAAAACTGAAAGACATCAGAGACTGTTTACCAATAGATAAACTAAAGTGATTTCACACGGGACCACACGTGGGCCCCGATTCACAGTTAATAAAGAGCAGTGGTGCTTAACCTTTTTGTTAACATGGTCCCAAAAATGTGTGGGGATGTATGCGTGGGCCCCCTTACCACGAACTTTGGGAGGCTGATGACTAAACAATGGTATATTATTGTTTGTATCGCCCGACTATTATGACATTGATCATGGGAAATATGACAAATAAGGACAGATCTTAGAAATAAGGACACATTAGTTTTGTAATTTCAGTTTCAACACTGGCCTTTCAGGAACCCTTAGAACTGGACCGCGGACCCCCACTGGGTTCATGTACCCAGGTTTAGAAACCCCGTTATAGAGGTTTCCCTGATTTCAATATCAAAAACGTGCAGACCACAATGGGACAATGATTAATCACACATAAATAAATATCACCGAGGTCAGCACATAGAGATTGATTTACAAACAAGCACAAAATCAGTAGCCTAATATTGGGTGTTCCATGTATTGGCATCATGATATTTTACTCCAAAGAGTCAATATCTTGAAATGGATTGAGACACATAAAGGATGTCGGAGACAAGACACAAGCCGAAAGAAAATATCATTTGAAAATGATTGTTTCAAACCAGCTGCTTAAATGCGTCAAATTCCCGAGTATATTTGCATGAGAATTAATGAAAGCTAAGGACTGGTACCTATAAGAGTAGAAAATTTTAGATTTATCATTAACAAGTTTTTTTTATGATACTGGCTGCCCCATGAAATTGTTAAGCTATCTAAAAACCAACGATGCATAATAAATTTGACTCAATTTCAACCCGCTAGTGAAGTTATAGTAGGAAATTTCGGATTTGAAACAACAGTATTTACAGTAGGCGTTTCTATAATTAATAATGTTCTTTTTAACAAACCTAATAATTTTATCAAGCAGCCAGTAAAATTTGGAGAAAACGTTATTTTAGAACAGGCCTTCTGCCCAAGAGCTCACTCCATCAAGTGCGTGAACTGTTCAAATTCTTCATAATATAATTTGAATAGCTTTGTCCTGTCATTGAGTGCGAACCTTGAAATCGTTTGTGACAAAAAATTCACTTGAAAAACGCTTCTTATTCATACCGTCCCGTTTGCGCATTTGGGATATTATTAGGAAGCCTTATTTTGTGTTCTCGTTTTTATTCCAATCTTCTTTAGCTGCAGCAATCAACACATTCTGAAGAGTGTGCGGGTTTTGTTCTTTCAACGGCAAAGGAGGCAGAGGATTGCCTTTCAACTCCAACACTGACATTCGGACATCTCGTTTTATGCTTTCATTGTGCCAGTAATGCTGTAGGATAGCGATTCGCGTGTACTTCCCTGTAGCGGTCGAATATCTCGGTACGAGAACGTCGAAAAGTTTTTTTTTCAGAGATTCGTCGTCTTTCGTCCAAAAACTGACCATGTCGGCGCAGTATTTATTTTCGGGACCGTATTTCGCAATGTCAATTAATCGGTTCATGTATTTCTGAGTCTCGCTCGCTTTCAAAAAGGATGTTTCCACACGTTCGTGTTTGATAAGAGCTCCGACCAGGATTCGTAACATATCCAGCCGTTGTTTCGGACTATGGCCGAGCTTCTTGAAGGGAATTCCGTGCGCCATTCCACGCGGCATCTTGTCTTTTTGTTTTGTGATCACGTCTAGCTAAATTTATTTAAATAAATCTAATCCAACACCATAAAATGATAAGTGATTTTATTGTAAGAGGGATAACATAATTTTTCTTAGTAACAAATGCTCTAGTCTCTAGTAATGATAATACTTGCTTTAATACACGGATTTGTATGCAAACTTTTTGAAGAATCTCTAAAATAAAGGTGAATAAGGCACTGCAAGTTTCCATTCCAGTTAAATTCGTAAAATCTTACAGAGAAACTCGACTCAAAGTGCACACAAAGTCTCATAAAGATTAGCTTCAATCATGTTGTCAAGCTATACGAGCATGGACCATGAGTAGGCAATAGGGCTGTTCACATATAACTTTTTTCTTCAAATTTTGTTGGCTTTTTGGCAAATTGGCTATTTGATAAAATTTTGATTTTTGGGATAAAAATACGCTGCACACCATATTTGACTCAATTTCAACTTGTAGAAGCGAAGCTATCATGAGTCGGTGTGTATGCCGAAAAAATATCAAGGGCAGAAATATACCACGTTCAAAATTTTGGAATTATTTAAAAAATATTAAAACCCTTTTTCAGATTTTACGGGCTTCTTCATGAAATTAAGTTGTCTAAAAAACGATGCATAACAAATTTGGCACAATTCCAACCGGTACAAGTTATCCGAGTACAAAATTTTGGACTTGAAAAATAGTATTCAAGGTGGCTACTGGGCAGTTCTATCATTTATAATTGAAGAAATTCCCGAAATCCAGAATTTTGCACTATAATCACTTCGCTTCTACGGGTTGGAAATAAACGAAATTTATCATGCATCATTTTTTAGATAACTTGACAATTTTATGGAGCAGCCAGTAAAAATTGAATTACAAAATTTAAGTTTTCATAATATATTCAAAAGTTTCAAATTTGATGTGCAACGTTTTTTTTTAGCCAACTAACAATTTTATCAAATAGCCTACAATTAGAAAAGTAAGATGTTTATGAACAACCCTAGTGGGCAAAATTTTTAGCTCGAGGCCCACATTTATAATGTGAATCTGTTTGGGGGCACACTTTTGTATAATAATGTGAGCCAAAACATTGTCCGCCTCTGTACCAGACGTTAAATTCAATTACAATTCAATCATCAGACACGTACCAACACCTGCATATTCTAATTATAACATAATTTGTACTTGATTTACAAGCAACCAATTGTTTTGACACAGAACTTGACCCACAAACCATAATTACATATTGCACAATTACACAAATGCAATGATTCATAATTTCGATAGAATGTTAGTCTCGTGAACGACTAAGTTTGGCGTTGATTGCAGTTCTCGAACGGAAGTCACGCCAAGCAGTTTCATAGTGAGAATAAACTCATCCCTCAATATTTCCAAGACTTTTTTAACTCCAAATTCGCCGCCACAAGCCAAACCCCACAACACTGGTCTGCCTATGAAAACCGCTTTGGCGCCGAGAGCAATTGCTTTTGCGATATCTCCACCATTTCTGATGCCACCGTCCAAGTATACTTCACATCTACCCCGGACCGCTTTAACGATTTCTGGCAAGGCGTTGATTGTGGGTAAGACACCATCTAACTGACGTGCTCCATGATTTGACACAAGAATGCCATCGACTTGATGATTCACTGCTTCTGCAGCCATTTCCGCAGTGAGAATCCCTTTTACAATGATCGGCAACGTAGTAATCGATTTCAACCATTCGATATCATCCCAGTTCAATGATGGGTCAATCAAGGACGCGACATATTCCGCTAGACCTGAATCTCCAGAGCTCTGCACTCCATTTGAAAATCCTAGTTTGCTTTGTTGTTCAAAATTTTTCAGAACAAGATGTTCAGGCAGAGAGAATTTATTCCTTACATCTTGATATCTCCGTCCCAGCACCGGTGTGTCAACAGTTACAATGATAGCTTTAAAATGATTGTTTTCAGCTCTTTTCACTAATTCTTTAGTCAGCACTCGATCTTTATAAACATACAGCTGAAACCATCGAAGCACTGATGGCACATTTTCCGCGATATCTTCAATGCTAGATGTTGCCCATGAGCTCAAAGTGAAACCAGAGTTTAAACTACACGCAGCGTTGGCCGAATCAATCTCGCCTTTTCGTGAAGCCATTTTATTCATAGCTGTTGGGGCAATACATACAGGGAAGGAAATTTTCCGTCCAAGAATTTCTGTAGATGGGTCAACACTTGACACATCTCTCAGTACCATTGGTCGAAATCGCCATGACTTGAATGCTGTGCAGTTTTCAAGCAAAGTTTGCTGATTGGTGGCGCCTGAGTTGTAATACCCACAAGCGTTTCGATCCAGCTTAGTTTTTGCAAGAGCTTCAAAGTCATCAACACATATGCAGTTCGAAAGTCCATCACGGTTCTCTTTTGTGCTTGCAGTAGATAAAGATGATCCAGTATCATTCTCTGACAGCATTATGGTAACGGACTTACCAAGAAATAGGCCTGTTTCAACATAAACACAATTCTTCAGAATACACGTGTCAATGCAGTAATTCCAAGCCAGGCGTCCGAGATACTGCTGGACAGACAGTCTTGAAAATTGCCGGAATTATAAACCAATATTTCTAAGTCCGTGAATTTTTTAACATACCGTAAGTCAATCAATATAGTTATAGGCCTTCTAGTTAGTCCTAATGCTTTGGGTATGCTTAACAAATTCTTGGGTCTGCATCAGGGTTGTAATGACTCGAGTCGAGTCATTTTCTCAAAATACGGAAATGACTCGACTCGAGTCAATCTGTGTATTGACTCGACTTGGACTCGAGTCATTGCGCATGACTCGAAGCAAGTCATTGACTCGAGATTCAGACGGCGAAGAATGACATTTCATTGTCATTTCAAAGCCAACACACCATTGGGATTTCGTTTGTTGGTACTGGTGCTGGAAAATGCGACCAGAAACTGCTAAAAGTGAGGAAAATTGATATATTATAAATGCGAACCATTCAATATCACCAAACAGAGTTGAAAAAGTGGTTTTAGGAAGACTAAAACTGGAAACCGAGCAGTCAACACAATGACTTGGACTCGGACTCGAGTCATAATACCATGACTCGGACTCGATCCTCTGTTCGCTGACTTGGACTCGGACTTGACTCGGTGGGAATTGAAAATGACTCGACTTGACTCGAGTCAAAAAGATAAAAGTGAGATTGACTTGTGACTCGGAGCCTCGTGACTTGGTTACAACCCTGGTCTGCATGCTTTTGCTTGATAAATTTTGATAGGGTATTTTGACTAGAAAATACTTGTAAACAAATGTTGAGGTTGGGAATCACTGTTCAAACTATTGACCGGAGTGGAATTGGTGGGGGGGGTGGCAACGTCACGCAGAACTTTCTGTTCAATTACTTAATTATTCTATGCAGAAAGACTCTCATCATGCAGGATTTATTTCAAAAAATGAACCGAGATTCCATAGGGGACTAGGCCTATTGATATATTGGGAGCAAAAATGCACATTATAGTTTGACAGTATTAATGTCTGCAAGAAACTAATGTAAAGCTGGTAGCGCAAGATAATTGCTACAAACTTGGCAATGTGGAGCATTGACAATTCTTCTGCATGCAAACTCAACATATCATACATTATAATTGAGCAATAACATGCATATGCTAATCCATATGCTGAAGCCTTCCCAATATTGTACACAATGTACAGGGATACTTCAAAACACAGATACTAATGGGAGTAATGGCTATATACACATCACATAACGAGCTGTGAAACATCGTCGCTACAGAGACTAATAGTAGTCAAGTCACACCAATGCTAGATGGAAAACGATATTGAAATTCAAGTGCATCCTGTTACATGTGCTTGGGTAGAACGATCATGTAAATCATAACGAGAAATATTCGGTCCTGTGCCTAATCTGGTGCTGTGAGAATACTCCTAGCCGGCTAGAGACCACTGAAAACATGAACTGCAATAACACTTACGGTTCATTTTTTGAAATAAATCCTGCGTGGTGAGAGCTTCTCTGTATAGAATAATTAAGTCCGTATATCAAGAAAATATGAGTCGATTTTGAACGGAAAAGTGCTATCAACTCTCAAGATGTTGAAAAAAGAACATATTTTCGGAACGATGCTCAAACGCTGCGCCACAGACATAGCTCGGTGCTCGCAACCTCTGCTGCAGAGAGTCGCTCAACTGTGACGGGAGTGAGAGAGAGAGAAGTACGGTATGTCTTTTATTCGTCAACCATCAAATACAGAGAAGGCATTAGGCGATGTTCACAAACATGATCGTCGAATAATGCCATATTTTATATAATTGCCAAAATATATATTTCAGTAAGGATGGGGATTCGAAAAACACAGATTGGTTTTGGCCGGATTGGAAATCGCGATTTGCGAAGCCGGATCTCGACGGCTGCAATATCATCTCGTTTGAAAGGTTACCTTGAATTATCCTCCGCTCTTGTGGAGCGACGATTGAGTGTTTAAGTTGAAGTTAAAGTTTATTCATAAAATTTTATCTTTTCAAAACATCACAAGATTGCGATACAGCGACATAGACCCAAAAATAAGGACAGTCGAAAAATTAGATTAGCATAAAATAGCGTTTTTCTACATACTTATACGGGTCGTGGCCTATCACATTCCATAGTTTTCGCCAGAAATAATCTGCTCCAGCAACTCCTTGTTATAAGAAAGTGTTTCACGGATCTCACGACAGCTCAGGTCTAGGCTTACCTTTACTCAGGGCACTTCGTCAGTCCCCCTCTCCAAAAAACACACACTTTGGTCCTGAACCACCCAATAGGGTGATAAACCAAACTTCTTCATCTCGCTGTGATCAGAGGCATCAACAGAGAATGGGAAAAAGGCTGTTATGACAGATGTAGCCCGTCCGTCGTCTGCGGATAGTATACGGCAAGTCCGTTGTCTACGGATATCAGCTTACAGTTTATACTTAACTGGCACTTCCGCAGTAGCTGACACGAACGTCTTGTGTTCTGTGTAGTTCTTGACTGGCAGTTCAATAGAGACGACAACAATTGCCTTTTCCAGATATATTGTACAGTAATTCGGATAGTTTTAGCAGTAAGTTTCAGCGTACATGAGTCTCGTATATCTGAGTCAATCTTTGATATGCACTGGGTTATAACTATGCAATAAGTCACGTGATGTAGTATTGTACCATAACAGATAGGAGAGAGAAGGGGCCAGAGCACCACACTGTACACCAAGTTCAGACAAGATCATTTTTTGAGCATATGGAGCGAGACCCAGTGTTGCGATGACTCGAGTCATGACTTGACTCGAGTCACTTTGCTAAAATGACTTGACTTGACTTGACTTGACTCGGTGTATAGAAGTGTGGATTGACTCGTGACTCGGAGCAAAATTCACGAGTCAATTTCAAGTCATCAAGAAATCGGTATCGATAAAAATCCCTGCATCTTTCATATTTTAGGATTGTTCGCGAAACGCTGGTGTAACCCATGAGAGCGACTAATCATTCAATGATCGTGCGTTTTACTGAGCCTACATTGTTCTCTCACAAATAAATTGACCGCAAACGATGTGATCGAAGCTTACAGCTTACGTTGCCGTAAAATCGTATAGTAAAGTAATTTAATAGCAAAATGTATGTTTCTGTTCTATGTTGTTACCTCAACCAAACCTCCTGTTTTATTGAAATTGAATTCTATTATAGTTTATAGTTCTCAGCCATCGGCGCAGGCTCGAATTGTATCATCAATTTGTAAATGGCTTGTATTAATAAGAATGAATAAGAAGAAAGAAAAAATTGATAAGAAGC
>ATSW01015028.1:0-16544 GCA_000444245.1 Botryllus schlosseri | reverse complement strand
TCTCAGAGCAGCAGTTCCGCAGTAAAGCTGATCATTCTCGATGGTCTGGGTTCAAACTATTGGACGGAACAGTTTGTAGGTGCCAGCTCTAAATATTTAAGGGTACAGAACTACAAGAGGTTATCGGATATTTTAAAAACCTTCATGGACAAATACAGCCTTTCTATTTTGATACGGACGGTCGAAGTATTTGGTAATAGACAGAAAAGCGTTACTACTGAAAATAGAAACTTACAACTGTATGGTGACTCATGGTGTGAATTTGTCGATTTTCGGTATGTGTTATTACAGCAGCCACAGGCGATGCAATGTGAACATCAATTTATCTTGAAGAGTACTTCGAGCAGTCACCAAGTCAACGTAAAAGCTGCTGGGAATATGGTGATTGAATGTTGAGCATTCTAGGATGCTGTTAATAACAGCTGTCACTCAATTAATTCTTTCAAGAGGGATTATTAACAACTCTAGTGCAATTTTGTCTGTTCCTGAATAAATTTCGTGAAGCAAAGTTGGTTGCAATGCAAGCAGCTGTTTCACAACCCTGCTAATTATAAGTAGGCTGTAAGTTGTTTTATTGTTTGTCGTACGACAGTTCTGTTATAGAGGTAGGAAAATAATCTTGAAGGTAGATGAGGAATCTAGGTTTAACTTCGTCAGCGTTTCTTCCAGGCTAGAAATGAATGGGAGAGGTTTCAACTGTCAATGCATGGATCAGTTAACATCTGTCAGTGAATACTATTTGAAGTAGAGGCAACCCATTGAAGAATAACTTTGAAGTGAGAGTGCTCCTATGCCACCTTGATGGCAGGTGCGACAAAACTTCTTCCTCTAAATATACGTAGGTTAACACTTGAATCCCAAATTGACCAAACCTGAACAAAAGAGACAACATGTATTCATAAATAATACTGTTACAGTGCAATACACGAGTCCACAAAGCATGCATGCATTCATCTTCATGGCCCCCCATTGCATAAGCCAGGATGTGAAAAAGTGGTTCATGACCCAAGTTAGTGTATTAATCATTTGAGAATTCCCATACTCTCAACTGCACATTAGGGCGGTTCAAAAATAACCTTTTTTCCTTAATCTTGCGGGCTACGTGATTAAATCGTTAGGTTGCCTTAAAAAACGACGCATACCAAATTTGAATTCATTCCAACCAATATTCGCGGTTTACGTAGAGTTTGAAAATTTTGAATTTGCCCAGAAACGCAAAAATTTTTTTTTTTCACATTTTTCTGCCAACCCCATGAAAATGTTGGGCTGTCTTCAAAAACTATGCAAAACAAATTTGACTCAATTCCAAGCCGTAGAAGTGGAGTTATATCAGTTTTTCCTTAATAATTCTGGGATTATCCTTGATCTGTGTATAATCCAATAATTTTCATCGAAAAACTGGAATAACTCCGCTTCTACGGCTTGGAATTGAGTAAAATTTGTTTTGCATAGTCTTTGAAGACAGCCGAACAATTTCATGGGGTTGGCAGAAAAATTTGAAAAATTTTTTTTTTTGCGTTTCTGGGCAAATTCAAAATTTTCAAACTCTACGTAAACCGCGAATATTGGTTGGAATGAATTCAAATTTGGTATGCGTCGTTTTTTAAGGCAACCTAACGATTTAATCACGTAGCCCGCAAGATTAAGGAAAAAAGGTTATTTTTGAACCGCCCTACTGCACATGTATGATCGAAATTCCAATTAAGACAAACATGAAGAATATTTTTATGACAAAACAATAATACTGTTTTCAGTTCTCACATGTATCCGTAAATAATAATCCGATGCTTCATTGCATTGTGGGTGAAAAAATGCGGTACTATGCTTCTGCAAAGAATCTGACAAATAAAAGAAAATATGCATACACTGGCAACCACATGGTACAGTCCAATAAAATTGACCAATAAGCAAAAGGGCATAAATGTTTGATCATTCAAATGTTACATCGTATGATTATGGCCAGCACTCATCTATCGCAATATCTGTTTCATTTTGACGCCTCACCTTTGAATAACAATATTGTGAAAGGAACAGTGTTGTGTCATGAATCAACCCATGGCGATTATGTATGATTGGAAAAACAGCGTAGCTTAGGTAAACATGCAGTGACATAGAGCACGAAGCTAGCAATGTATCGCAGAGCTCCATGAGCCATGGATGAGATGCACATTCATCAAATTTCAATACTCTCCCGAACTGAATTAAAGACATTTCCTTCCGATAGCCAATTATGATTTAGAACTTCCGAAGCAGTCAACCTGGAAGTCCTACTGTGCTGCAACATTCCCTGGATCAAACTGCGTGCAGACTGTGAAATACAATCACATGACGGCGATGGAAATTCCAGCCTCCCACAAATGATAATATCAAACAGCTCTTCCTGATTATCAGTTGATGAGCTGAAAGGAGGTGAACCAGACAGTAATATATAAGTGATTACACCCGCCGCCCATATATCTACTTCAAGGCCGTAGCCCTTTTGTAGAATAATTTCCGGAGCAACATACGTAGGTGTGCCACATATTGTGTAGAGTGGTTTGTCGGCCAGCACTGTGGCTAACCCAAAGTCACCTAGTTTAAGGGCCTTGGTACCATCCTTGTAGAGATACACTAAAAGATTCTCCGGTTTGACGTCACGATGAACAACGTTACGGTTGTGGAGGTACAGCAAGGCACTGGCAATGTTGTGCAGCATGCCACAAGCGTCGTCTTCAGAGAATTTGGTTCCTCTTGAAATTACATCAAACAGATCGCCGCCATTTGCTAATTCCATCACAACATAAGTCCCCCGGTCTGAGATAAAATCCCTCACTAGTCTTACAATATTGGGATGACGCATTTGTTTGAGGATAGTAGTCTCGTTGTCAAATCTGCAATCGCTCGAATCTTCTGCAAGCACCACTTTCAAAGCGTAACGCTTCCCAGTGGCTCGGTTCATGCATTCTTTTACCGAAGCATAATGTCCGTCACCAATATTCGAAAGCACATTGAACTCTTCAAGTAACTTTGGGGGATAATTTCGTTCGGCGATAAGCGGTTCGACAGTGTTCAAAGACATGGTGGACTGCGCTTTGTTGGACAGAACCAGCCTGCCGGTTTCTCGATCACTTTCGGGGCGGATTTTCAAACTTCGTCGACGCGCCCTTGGGGTCTCATAAGATTTGCATAAACTTTTCTCAGAACTGTCGATCTCGAAATCTTCATACGTTAACTTTTCGTATCCGCAAGCGATGAAAACTTCCTCAGGACCGAAAAAGTCACGGAGCTCTTTCACCTCCTTACCGGCAAGTGTGTATATTTTCCGTACCGCTCCAGTGTCTAGTTTTATGGCTGTTGTGATTTCGCTGGCAACTTGTTCGAGACTGTGGGCTGTTTTCTTGTTTAAAAGTATCCTAATTGCCTTGCGAGGTTTAACACCATTTCTGATAACAGTAATTAACTTGGGACGAATAAAATCTCGGTTAGCCTTGAAAGACTTTCTCTCGCTCATCAAGCGATAATTCTTGTCGCTAAAAGAAAGTCTTGTGTTTGTAAGCCTTGTTAATGACTGTGATTTCAACCCACCTTGTCTATTTTTAGACCAGTTTGGGGTGGTGTTTTGAAGATAATCCATTTTTTTGCAACCCTCTCCAGATGAGCAAACGTAGCTTTCTCCATGTTCAATATCGCGAAGGCAATCAACCTTCCGCCAATCTTTGATAGCAAATATAGACCGAACACCAAACGGAAGATTGGCTGTGTCTGATAGTGTCCTCGTCAAGTCCGTTAAAAGTGCATCGAATGTACGAAACCTTGTTCCAGATATAGCATAAGTGGCACCTTGGTGAAATCGATCACCGTTACGGTAAAAGTGAACCCGCTTTGCTTTCTTTTCTTCCGACAAATGCTCCAATGTACGACTTCTATAGAAGCTGGAATTTGAACGTATTAGCGGCCTTTCAGACAAACCTACATTCGAATTCTCGTTGATAACATTATCCGCAATCGAGGACTGCCGGAATCTGCTCATGATAAGTTCCGTTTCATATGCATAGTTTCAGTCTAATCAAGCATTAAGTATTTCTTTGTAAGCCTGGGCTAAAAAGAGACAATTTTAGAAGACTATATCGATAAGCGCTACTGGAATCTCGGTACGTTTTGCCTAATATAACAGGTGAGCAGCAATGATTCTCCAAGTTGAAGTAATTTCATAAAATATATAAAAAAGATAAGGAATTGTGTGAGCATAGGACATTGATTCCAATGCTAAGTAAAACTACATTATCACACACTGACGGGTAACAGTCGCAGATAATCACCTCACATAGGTCTAATGTTATACTGGGTATTGTATATACTCCAGCGATGAGTCCGTCAGTCATCTTCGTTCAAGTTTTCATTGGTATACTTGCTAAAACAGTATCTCTACGCCACGCCTACCGACGCTATCAATGATTCATTCCTTCGCGTAATTACAACAGTGACAAATAATGAGCAGTGAGAAAAACATTTCCGTAGTTGTGGTCGCATAGAGCAAGTGATAAGGACGATAGAGTCCCATCTCCGTGTCTTCGTTTTATTTACAGCTGCGCAAATATGAATGAATGAGTATCAGCATGGAATTTTCCATGGTGGTACCAGACTACTAATCCAACTAATCGCTGTCAGCTGATCGATGCTATTTAAATTTCGGGTGTCATTACTTTCTGTGGTTTATAATTTGTGTTGGTTCGTTGCCAAATTATTCCACATTATTATTTTTAATGCGAAACTCTTGCAAAAAAATGCGTGGTAGTGAAAATACTGGTTTTTCTGGTAAAGTAGTAATTTATTAAAGAGGAGCGCGCACACCCATCAACAATAACAAAAGGGGACTGAAACATTAAATTAGGATTTAGATGGAAAATGCCTCTTTTGATAATGCGCAACAGTGCATGTCCAATTTGACAATGTCCATCAACGAGCATTTTGGCGAAATGTATTGCAGTTTTCCGTGGCCTATTATAGGCTAGCAGATCCTTTGTTCGCATCACCTCGAAGTCGAACTGCATGCCACGCGACGAAATTGAATATTTACCAATGTTCGTTGAAGGACAATGACAGTAATGGTCATTGTCACAGACACGTTTCGAAAGGAACTTAATCATGTTGTTTTGTTGTACGAACACATCCATCTTTATTATGTTGCTGCTTCAATGAAACAACTGCATTTTTACCACCACACAGCTGTTTGATTACGGCAAATATGTCCATCGAACGAAGCATATCGAGTAGTCGGGGCGATTTTTCAGTAACCCAATATAATTTCTAAACCACATAATGTAATGACACCTAAAATAATGATGCATCGGATCACCGATTTTCGCTGAATCACATTTTACAACATAAACATAACGTAAAACTTATGAAAGTTATATTCCGGTTTTGCACCACCAATCAGTTGTACATAACGTATAGTAAGTATCCCAGATTCAGCTACCACGATGACGGCAATAGATATGAGTTGGTTTCGTAGCGAACATTCAGCAGAATATCTGAAGACACTAATCCACAAGTATGTCATACACATGTTCGTTATGTACTGACCGCTGAAGTTACATACATCGTGCAATACCATATTTCCAGAGGAAAACGAAGACATTTTGGCCTACTTGAACGGCCGTCTTTACCGCCAAGTAGGGAGGTGACAACCGCCGATTACAAAATATTCGTCTGCGGCAAAAGTGGCGTCGGAAAAACTGCCACGATAGCCAAGCTATGTGGCGCCAACATCCCTGACTCATTTTCCGAAACATCAGGTAAAACGTTAATTTGGTACCCTACCATACTACTGGTTTGACCAGATCCCGTCACAGGTATTGAAACGACGACTGTGTATTGGCCGGCACTTATACGGGACGGTGGGAAAGTCATTTACTTCAGATTGAATTTCTGGGATGTAGGTGACAATGCGATGAAGAAGTTTGACCATATATTGCCGGTGAGTGCCTAGACTTCTGAGTCTCTGCATATACAGTTAAATCCTTCGATGCAATTCAACATTGGTCCTGGCTTTGAAAATTTGTAGTCACAAAAAGATGTGGTCAGCAACAAAGTAGCCTACGCCTACTTTTTCTGAGTAGTCTAGTAGGTTTTGCCTTGTTTTGAAATACTTCCACTGATTTTTTTTGGCAAAACTCACTTTTATGAACTCCACACTTTTTTAAAGTAGTTTTTGGATAGGAATACGAATCACTATTGAGCGAAATTGCCTTAAAAACTTGACATAATAGTCCTAGCACAGCAACGGAACATATTTGTAGCGACGGATGCGTAGCCATGTAACTGCAGCCTGTATTTTCAAAATATGACGCCTCCGGCCTCAGGACAACGGCTAAATGTATGCAATCCATCAAACAGATGTAAGCTACTTCATGAATCTACTTACTTGCCTTTTCAGAGCTTCATATTCTTTTTCCACTTTGAGTAGTTCCTATGTCCTTGAAATTGCTACTTATAATTAAATGGAATTTACGTATTACTTCTGCTTCTACTTTGCATACGAACATTAGCTACTGCGAACGCATCTGGTCCCAGATAGGATAGAGTAGCTGGAGATTACAAAGACGTATGTATCTTTAATCTTATATATGGCTGATATATCTGATTTTGAGTTTTCCTGAAAGGCTTGTCAAGCGAGTGCCGACTGTTTCCTGTACACATTTTCCTTCACGGACCGGACCAGTTTTGAAGACCTGCCGCAGCTTTTAAGTAGGATGTCCACCGACAGCAGTGAAAGCCCACATCCAGCTCAAGTATTCATCGGAACCCGGTAAGATAGGAATTTGAATATACAAAGTACACATTTGTAATGGAGGACACCATCATGCATTTGAAGAGCTGACCAGTACACAATGAGTGACATTTCAGAGGCCGAAGTTCGTGATTTGTCTCAGTGTTGGAATATACCTGTGCTACGCACAAAGAATGTACCAAGTGACAAACCGGTAAATTAGTATCAAGCTGGTTTTGAAGTAAAACATTTACATCGCAAGTATATTTAGGCAATCGAACAACTCAAGGATATTGCACACATAATGAATACAATATGCAACATGCTATGGGCAAGAGATCATCTACAAATCAGATGACAAAATACACGGTAATTTTTGATACGCTTTGGTCTTACATTTTATTGATCAGTCAGGAGAGGTAATGATAAATCAAGGAACGATAAAAAACATCTGGTACGAATGGATAACCGATGCGATCTTCCACACAACTGGTAAAAACATACTACAGAACGTAACAATATCACACAGTAATGAGCAGCTTATTAGTAGAAGCACTCGGTAAAATGCTCATGAGTAAGAAATTTGATTGTGATGACTAAGCAAGGGTTGATTTTCTCTCACAAAGTTGGGTAAGCCTGAAGGATATGAAGCCACGCCGTGTCTGGGAGCGTTGGAAGACATGTTAATGGAATTTTCATGTCCTTCTCCTAGTACACTTCCACCATGAGAAGAAAGGGTACGGAACCTGTGTATAAGAATCATGCATGGATAACGAGTAATGACCATTGCCACCAAAATTCAACGCGTTTGACCACGTGTTCAATGGCAAAATAAATACCACACAAAAGTACAGAATTTTTCAGAGAATGCGGATTTGTGCAAGGACTTGCAAAGCACAAATATGAATTGAATAGAAAAAATTATTTGATTGCAATGTCCTCAGTGGGTAACTCCTTACCCAAGTCACTTCGAGTTCGAGTCATTGCAAATTTGACTCCAGAGTCTTTTGCAAATATATGGCTTCTCATATATCAGGGTTGAAATTAGGGCTGGGCAAAATCGAGTACCTGTGTGATTCGATTCTGAATCACGTAATATGCTTCGAGTCGAGTAATCGAGTATCACCCATTATGACGTAATAACAGAATGCAATACGTCAAAGTTCAAATATGTAGCCTGGACCAGTGGTTCTCAACCGCCGGTCAGCGGACCGGTGGCGGTCCGCGACGACATTCCTGCCGGTTCGCAAGGTATATTACAATTTTATACTTCAATTTCAAGATGTAATGTTGCAGGCTTGTCCATTGATAGAATAAATAAAACATCAAATTCTAAAATAATTCAGAAGTTCGTGAAGTAACATTAGGGCTTGAAACATGTTCGATTTAACTTGAAGTTCCAAGACGTGTTATTTGACGAGCGACAAGTGCAGAACAGATACGATCTGACTCATCGCTAAACAGTGCAGTTTGCGCGATCATTCGTTTTCGATTCATTCATTTTGTGCAGGACCGTATCTGGGGCACCCAAAACCGCGTAATAGGAGAGGGGTCGAGCTTGAAAAGTGCCCAAAATTATTTTGCATATGAACCTAAATCATATCGTATTTTTCTGAAACCTTTACAACATTTTTCGATTTCTTCTCGCGCTTGGCGCGATTTAGTGTCACTAAATGTCTTGCTTATTAGGTGCCCATCTCCGAGATGTACGCATGATTTATAGAAATAGGCAATTAGGCATTTCGGCGTCAGCCATTACCGCGTCACGACGTACCAACCCCTAATGAAGTATAGGGAACTCCGAAGGGTGTGCCAAAAATTCGGCTGCGAGAAAACCGATTACTATGACTCGGACTTAACCCTTTACTAATTGACTTGGACTTGACTCGGTGGTGAATTGAAAATGACTCGACCTGACTCGAGTCAAAACTATAAAAGTGAGATTGACTTGTGACTCGGAACCTTGTGACTTGGTTACAACCCTGCCCTCTATGCCGTGGTCAGAGCAAAAAAACGTATTATAGGCTGTGAAATTACCGTTAGGATATTAGGCAGAATGCTATTGAACACTGTGGCGGCTTATCTATCGAATAGAGACGTTAACCACGCAAATTCATGGCTTTGCACCTGATGAGTAAGTGTAGAATGATATAAATCAGGTTTTCTAAGACAAACAAAAACTACTACGTAAGTGAAAAAAAAAACTAGATCAGTTTAAAAGGCATCTGAAAGAGCGTTTGGAACAGCAACTGACAATACCGTACATCACATTAGCAGGTACCGAGTCTCAACAACTATTAAAGCATAATATGCGTCACAGTGATGTGCAAAAAAATGCGAAAAGGAATAGAAATTGTTGCAATTTCTAACTGTAATGCATGGCACAACTAGTCGTGTGGGGATTCTGCTCAAAATATGCAGCAAATCAGACGATGCATATCTTTGTATGCGAAACTGGAACCGTTTGTGCAAGAGTCATGGCATAGCATAAACCTAAATAAAGTAGGCAAGTAGTGACAGTAGAGGAATTATAGTTATAGCAAGAATTTTTGTAAGTGACTAAGCCAATCAATGTTATATCAAGAGGCAATAACTCATAGCAATATGTACAGAAGATGATCTAATTGGTGTAGCAGCAAACGCAGTTGGCGCGACATAACAAGCAAGGACTTCAGTCGTAGAGTTCAATTCCAGTATCAATAAACAACAAGATCTCAACGTTTACACCAATTGTCAAACTTTTGCTGAGTGGTATGACACGAATGATATTACAAGAAGGCAACCAATACTTTTGCCTTACAAAATGACTCATCCTAAATCACGTGATGCTTCCATGCATATCTTGTGTTGTAAGTGAGTTTCCTACGGCAACCGCTCATTCTAAACGTCTGAATTGCATTAACGCGGGGGCGTGGAATGCAGATATAACGGGCTACTTCACCGAAACATGAGCAATGATTGAATAGTATTTTCGAACAGCACTCACGTTTCCTCTCGGTTCGAAAAGCTGCCGCTGCAGTCATCGTCGCTGTCATAGCGATGTGGATTGTCAAAGAAATACACCCTGGAACTGCAGCTGTGTGCATTTAGTGCATCGTCAATCACCTGAAATATGTTACGATGATAGTTGAATCACGCAATGAAACGAACGATTGAAAAAGTAAGGAAACTGACACTAGAAGTGATTCATGTCTGCTATGGTAGCAAGCCCGATGTAAAGATTCAGGGTTCACTCTTTTGATCAAATGTCCTAACCCGAAAGGATAAGCGATACCCAATTGCTCAGATTCTGCTGTGTATCCTATTACCAAACAAGTAGAATGATAAACTGACGGAGTAAAATCAATATAATAGGCCTACTCGGGAAATTGTTGAAATACGAACCATGCTTTGCACAGGTCTCCGTACACGAAAGAAGATAATCACAACTGTCGTCGGTAGAAGTTCCCACACAAACAAGACAATACCAAACAAAACAAACGTCAAGTCATTAACATCAATAAAATCTGCCTGGAAACAAAATAAGTTTTCACATATTATATATTTAATTTTGTTATTCATTTTCAACCGTACCTGATCGGAAACGTTATACCAGTCAAAATTAAAAGTCGACAATTGGTTTTTGCACTGTAGTGGGCTGATCGCCAGAAGATTGTATATGGCTCGTGACGTGTAAAGTAGAAGTATCACCACTCCCACAGTCGATGCTTGACACACAGTAGTTCCTTTTGCTTCTAATAATATGTTGGCAGAAGTAGTCTTGGATATTCGCACGATGCAATATGTCAGCCAAGCTCCACCGATGATAAAAAGCGTGTCATTCACCACTACACGGGCGGTGACCACCTTTTTTATCATATCAATATCGGGATCAACAATCTGAAACCGTGACAATGGATGATGTTACTGATCGTGCACCATGGTGCCGCAATTACTCACCGATGTGCTATTGTACACAACAATGGCACATGCCAAATTCATTGCAAGAAATATTGCACTCAAAGTGAAGCAGAATAGCCGCAAAGGATTTCTGCAATATATATGCCGAATATTAAATACTGAACTGTATCCACTCAAATAGGTGCCTAATGATTTAACGACTTCATACTGTAGTTAGAAATCCTAGGAAGGTTCCATATGTTGGGAGTTGTTGACTATCATCTGTATAGATGATATTTCCAGCTTCCTGATGCAATCAATAATGAAGTACCCATTCTAAACTTGTTGGATCTACTTGATATTACCAACACTCTGTCTAAGAAATGGAATAAAAGGCAGCAAACAAAAGTCGTCAAGTCATCCCTATAGCAGTGTTTCTTAACATTGTTAGCGCACATAGGCTACCCCTTAAGCCTTCAATAAAATCATTGAGACGGAATAGCGTGCATTACTAAGAATAAATCTGCCCAGAATAATTTTGGGCTCTAGATAGCGCGTAGGCCTAATTCCACAATGCATCCTGTATCCCCTGACTTGGTGCTTCGCACCTCCATGGGGAATGCCCGCCCTATAGCCAACAAACGTGGATACGGATGTAAGCCGGTAAAAAGCCAGACTAGAAACCATGGTTGTTTTTACCAATAAGTTGGGCGTGACAGAAGGGTTTCTTCAAGGATATCTAGAACTAGATATCCGTGGTTTTTTTGCATAGAATAATAAGTAATTAAACAAAAAGTTGTCCGTGACATTGCCACCAATTCCACTAGCTGGGTAAAAGGATACTGGAATGTGAAGTATTGATCTAAGCATGACTAGAGTATATATTATGTCTGGTCTTCTGGATGATTGAATGTTGAACGTATTCAGTTTTGAAACTAAGAAACAGAAAATCAAGCGATCTTCGACTGACACTTATGATTTTGAAACCAAATTAGTCATGATCACGCCGAGTTTAGGCTTGCCACATTTTGGAAATCTTAAAAGAGGACACTTTTTCAGAAATTTGCGACTTGCAAAACCGGAGAAGAATTCTCAAAACCGGTGAATTTTTCCCACTTTGTGATCGGTTGACTAAAAAAAAAAGGTCATCTTTCCGCTCAGAGCTAAAATCACCGTTTCTCACTCCGAAATACCCGCCAGAGCGTCACTGCTGTGCTAATTTACGGCATATCACTCGCAATTTGCTCTAAATCTGACCTAAATTTTCATAAAAGAGGACAAAATCTCAAAGGACACTTTCAAAAAAGTCAAAAAAGAGGACAAATCCTCTTAAAAGAGGACGTATGGTAACCCTAGCCGAATTGGACTGGAGAATTGAGGAGATATTAAAAAATACCAGTATAAAAATAATAAAAAATCATTCGCAAAATAACAAAACAATCAGCAATAGACATGAACATATTTTAGTGCTTCTGAGAGCACAAATTACCACTTGTGTAGTGTTTCATACTTACTTGAATTTCCTTGGATTGGCTGCATACCTGGGCTTAGCTTTGAACATCACCTGCAAAATGAAGTAATAGATAATAATTCGAGCTTCATTAACATCGGTATTAAATTTACATACCTGAGAAAAGTACAAATTAAGAAGGCACAGCGTGAAGAACTGCAAGCAAACGGGAAAACAATATAAAAGCCAGTCCCATAAAATCGGTAACGTATTGGCTCTGCTGGTATCACGGATGTAAAATGAAAAAAGTGTGGTTCGAAGGCCGCTCCATGTTGCACAGAGAAATAAGAACACTGTCTGGAAGCTGATTCTCTTGTACCGATAATACAGTATCAGCCACAACTGCGTGTATACGACAACGAATAGAATGAAATACAACGTAATGTATGTTGCGGTAAGTCCGATCTTGACTGCAGATGACACAGATGGAGTAAGAGAGCCGCTTGATCCATTGGAGCCGCTTCCGTTTCTACAAGTGTAGTTGAACACGAGGTACACCATCACTTTCGAGCCTATAGTATCCAAAGTTCCAGAGGAACATCTTAGGTACCCATATCTATAAAAAAAATGGCAGTAAGAAATATACACTATGGTACAATGCTTTGGCATATATTGTATACACTTCTGACTGCTGAAGTCCCAAAGCATCGTTTTACTATACATCCTCTATAGTTTTACACTATGCTAGCTATCATTGCTATGAAACTTTCCAGTTTTAGCGTCATTACAGCTTTTCTTAGGGAATGTCGTACGGTTCTACCGGCACCAGTTGCCTCATAGTAATATTTTGCATGTAATTTACTAAATTACAATCATAAACAAAACACAGTAAGGTACCAACTGGATATTCACTAACTTAATTTACGCGTAGGAAGAAGACAAGCACATAATGCACTGTAGTCTAGCCAACGGCTCTGCCGATGCTGCAACGAAGTTCAGTGACTTCAGTAAGGATAGAGATAAGATAGACAGACACACACACACACACACACACACACAGTATATCACTACATACATACATTCGATCATATCACTGACGTTTGCACTTTGACTGCGGAATCGGAGGTCAATGGAATGCGAATGCGAACTGAGCAGCCATTGTTGTCCTATCCTGTAGTAGTATTTTGATTGTTCACCCAGCAGGTGGCGTTCGAGAGATGTTCGATTCTTCAGAAATCAGAACTGGGACTAGCCGTTGATGGCTGTTTGTTATACCATAGCTTTTATAAGGGCTATAAAGGCTATGGTTATACCATAGTGTCCTGTATGGTGTCGACATACGCAAATCTCACGGCTCAGTGAAATTGTATCACGTCGCAATTTCCATTAGACTACAGGCAATTTGACGGCCATTTTTGACCGGCTGCATTGGGATTTGAAAATTTAGGTCAGATTCAGAGCAAATTGCGAGTGATATGCCGCAAATTAGCACAGAAGTGAAGCACCGGCGGGTATTTCGGAGTGAAAAACGGTGAATTTAGCTCTGAGCGAAAAGATGACCTTTATTTTTTATTTTTTATTTTTAGTCATCCACCCGGCAACGTAGAGAGAAAAACAGTATTTTGGGCTCTGAGCGGAGTAGATGACCTTTTTTTTAGTCAACCGATCACATAGTGGGAAAATTCACCGGTTTTTGAGAATTCTTCTCCGGTTTTGCAAGTCTGAAATTTCTGAAAAAGTGTCCTCTTTTTAGATTTCCAAAATATGATAAGCCTACATAACAATGAAAAATTCGAGGCTGATTATGGGAGTTCCAGGGCCACGAGCGGAATAAAATTTATATTTTCGTAATCAGTGCAGAGTCAGCTTTAGATTGATACCCGTTTTACCAAATTTAATGCTCGGCCAGCCGGTCAAAAATGACCGTCAAATTGCCTGTAGCCAAATGGAAATTGTGCCGTGATACAATTTCACTGAGGCGTGAGATTTGCTTGTGTCGACACCATATAGGACACTATGGTCGACACCATATAGGACACTATGGTCGACACTATGCTTCCACTATCGTTCATTCATGCATCGCTGGTTACAGTTCCTCCATCACACTCATCAGAGATGAGCATGGATTAGGATTAGGTTTTGAAAAAACAGGATTTGTGAAATTTTGTCGGATTTGGATTGGATTTGGATTAGACATTTTATTCAGAACGGATTAGGATTTGGATTGGATTTACCTATTTTCTGGGAGATTGAAATGTCGTGTGGCGAATGCGACAAACTTAATTCAGATCAGTTATTAATGTACTTATGGTTACTAATTTATCTTGAATCAAGTGAATCGTTGGTTGTGAAAAAAAATTTTCGAATCCCTCCATTGCATAAATTAGTTTTTTTTCTGAATTTCTAGTTGAAATCGGATTAGGATTGGACATGGACTTGAATATGAAAAAGTTATGGATTAGGATTTGGATATGGATTTGAAGGTTCGGATTTGGATTGGATTAGGACATAGAAATTTCAAATCCGCTCATCTCTGACACTCATCCGCTCATCGTCAACGACTCGCTTACTTCATTGCTTCTCTTTTGAGTTCAGTAACTTTGATGTGCGCGGACGCTAACGTCGCTAACCCTATCGCCCTATCGCGCTTTTGCAGGGTTCCTTGAGCTGTGTTGTTGATAACCTAGTAGCTCCACAATCTGGTTCTCATAAGGTCTTAAGCACTTGTAACCATGAGCTCAGTTTCTATTCTTCTTTCGGGGATTGACACACTGGAAAAGCAGTTCGATCGATCCTTCGTCGATCTCGATACGCTACTGTCAGACCCGGATCTTGACGACCTGGATGATGTTCTTGCGGTTGCTAAAGAAAAAATGAATTCTTTGAGCTCCTGTTTCGCTCAAATCTGCCACAAGTCACAGAATGTTGTGCAGAAAAATGCCAAGCTAGAGGTGAGAACAAGTTCATTTTCCCTTGGTCAGAAGTGCTCAAATTTAATATATAGTGCTTGCTAGTTTGACTTGAAAATATTAAATGGCAATGAATGGATAATGAGCTCCTTCCATATTGAACAAAATTCGGAAGCCTCGGTGAACTTCAAAACTGTCCATGTGTCCAACTATAGCGCAGATGTAGGTGAGCAAAATGATTAGCTTGCAGGCTGCATTCAACATCTTAATCCATTTGCGGGCCGCACTGTATAAAATTGTGATTTATATATATAAATACTTCTGCACATTCACAGAACGAATGTACCTAACACGTGAGAATCGGTCTTTCCAAGCCTGCACTAAAAGTAGTAAACTGGAGTGGACAATGTTAAATTACACTTGTGGTCTGAAAGTCATCCCCATTTTGACTATTTGCAATGTTTACCAGTTGAAATCTTTTGAATGCGTTGGCCTTGAGGTCGGGCTATCATGGCATCAATGAAATAAAAATATACTATGGTAAGAATATAACATTTAATTATTGTGGTGAAATATAATAAGAAAAAGTTTGATTGAGTCCCTGCAGTAATTCGATTTTGAGTACGCATTCTATCAATATTTTCAACACAATTCTTCTTTCAGGGGCCACACAAAACGGTGTTATTGGCCGTAGTTTGCCTATACCTGAACTAGGGTCTAGAAGATATGCAAAGTAGGCTATATTACTAAGATTGAAAGAGTAATTGCCACAATAGCACAACAGTACACAACCGAAAAGTCAACCTCTCTCTTCCTTCAACCGTCACAGGCGATCCACGCACTGAATATCTACAACCATCGTCATAAACTGTCAAGCAAGCAATCATTCAATCAAAACTTAAGAAAATATATTAGTTGAATGATACAATTAGTCAGAACACGTATTCAAGTAGGCTTCCCTACCGACGATATCAGCATCGAATTCAATATCGACGATTTTTATATGGAAATCCTGTGCATATCATTTCACAGGCTGAGCTCATCAACTACCGTGCGGATCTCATCGACTGCCAGGCTGAGAGTGATACCTTGAGGGCGGAAACCAAATCGCTTTTGCGACAAGTTCATTCACTTCAACTTCAGCTTCACAGTACAGTGGCATCCGACTCTGATGATGCGACGAAGATTCGTGCTAATGTGGTGAGTCATCTGTCTTGATAATTCCAAAACATACCAGTCCTAGATTACTCCCGAATCCATCAGTGTCAAGTCCATTCCATCTGCGCTTCTAGAACACGTAACTACATTTTCTAACTTCGATCCTCCAACTTTTTCTGTCTGTTCAGGAGGAAGAATTGAAAACTTATCGCAAAGATGTTAAAAAGCAAGCCCTTGTAGAAGCGCAAATTCGTCAAATGCAATCCGACAATGAGAGGCTGAGAAGTTCTCTATCTTTATCCGAAAAAGAATTATTTGGTGCGAGGCTTGCTGCGAAATATTTGGATAAAGAGTTGGCTGGAAGGTATGTGTACAGGGCTGTCAAACATCTTTTGAG
>ATSW01015020.1:0-10426 GCA_000444245.1 Botryllus schlosseri | reverse complement strand
ACTCAGTGTTTGATCTAGAATTCTAGATCTTTCTGTGACCTTTCTTTCCTATTCAGACGCTGCCCTGGTTTATTTCATTCGCTTTCTTGGAATCGTCCTTCACCCGGCCTTTGTATTCTTGCCAAGTCCATTGTGTGCGAATAAAGGTGATGTCCTTTAATTCGTAGTATTCGATGTTAATAATATGGTCTGATTATGAAGTCTCGCACTGAGAAACAAAGAGATGACCATTGACCAATGTAAGTGGTGGAAACACCGTGAATCACCACCAACAACAACCCAGGGATATCCCTGCAACAACCGATCAGTTCTCTCAATCGCGGTGATCAGTTCGATCGCGAAGGCATTCCCGCTAGAGCGAGAGTTTTTTGGTAGATGGCGATAATATATTCCGGCAAACCGCGATATAGTTTATATAGGTTCAGTTTAATATTAATAATTTTATCCTGTCAAAACTGTCAATGCAATGAAAAGATGATAAGGTGTCGAAAAGACTTCAGTAATCTTCGCAATCATACAAATACCAAGGCCTAGACCAGGAGTTCGTAACCACGGGCGAGAACTGTTCCAGGGGGTGTGGTGTTGTTGAATCGTTACGATTGGTTAGGTACAGTAGTGTTTTTGAAGATGTTTCTGAGGAACGAAACGGTCCCCAAAATTTCTCCAGTGGTTTCCCAAAATTTGAACTTGCAACTATAGTAGAAGTTGTTTCTCGCTATGTCTTATCGATAATACGAATATAGCCTTGTTCTGTGATTGTGCACTGTCAGTAGCCTAATAAATAATTCGCTATTTTTTGGTATTTAAATGAAACACTTGCGGCCTCTTAAATTTACTAAGCGAACAACAAAACCAAACCTTAAAAGGCCCTTGGTTATGTGTACTCGATATAAATACAAAAATACAATTTATGTATTGCTTTGCTAATATGCAAGAGCAGGAAGTGCCTCAGAACTGCCCTTGTGCTAAAAATATTTTTAGCTGTCCTATTGTTACGTAGGCCAATATTGTATCTATTGGTAAAAGTCAAATTTCTCATTCCTTGGCAATTTTGAGGCTCTGGTATTAAAATTATTGAGATTTTCGGAATCAGTGCGTCAATAGCATTCAATTAATACTAGTTATTATCAATATTGAGCTGGCTATGATGAAGTGCGCCATCATCGGTGAGGCTTGGTCCGTCTCTGCCTCACTTATATACCTCACCTCCCCTTTTGCTCTACATTTTAAAATTTAAACCATCAACATGCAAATTCTGTGGTTTTGGATGTATACATTATTAAAATTTAGTTAATAATGAACATCGATCGAAAATACCCATCATTAATGGTGTTACAATCCTTGAAGATTTTCACAATTTTCACTTACTCATCCAAAATTTCTTGCCTGCTCCATATTAAAACAAAAACTAGAAATCGTTTGGAGCCGCAGCACGACATGATAGTAGTACTTAACATCAACACACCGAGATGTCATGTCATTACAAATGAAAAGTAACAACAAAAGAGTCACTGGACACAGTAACCACATCACTTTAATGTATGCCATTGCACAGTTAAATGTTTTCAGTTACTTGAATAAAAATCAAATACAAAGGTTTTGTTAGTTAAGCAATTCTAGAAGGGGGTGCGAGAATTGGTGATTTCAAAAGGGTGCAGCGAGGGGAAAAGGTTAAAAACCACGGGCATACACGATTTATATAATATAATAGGTATGCGCGTTGAATGAAAAGAAATAGAAGATCGCATGAAAGGAGAGAGAGAGGGAGAGAGAGAGAGAGGGAGAGAGAGAGAGAGGGAGAGAGAGATATGATATTCTTTTTCGTCAGCACCATCGAGATACTTTGACGACGGAGTTGCGATACGGCCGTTTGTGCGCCCCCGTTTTTTTCTCCTCCATGCTATCCGTGATTGCTGAGCGCTTAGTGGGATAGCTGCGGATACCAATTTTCGAGTCTCTGGTATGACCCGGCGGGGGATCGAACCCACTCCTTGGATGTATTTTCACTTGAATGTGGACATATCTTCGCTGGAAAATCAAACAGTCTTATGTTCATTTTTGGAAGTTTTGATTAATAACTTGGACATAAACCAGTTTTGTTTTCAATTTACCTTGAAAATTCAGGCTCATATGTCCACTTCACTAGAAATCCATGTTACTTAGGAACTTGGAACCCGGTTGAAACGAAAGATGTATGTCCAAATAGTGATAGAAAATAAATTAGAAAATACGAAAAGTGAAGATAAGACAGTTTGGTTTTCCAGCGACAATACAGGCCAACTCGGCCACTGTCGGATTTTCGTCGAAACCGTTCCACACAACAGTTGTGGTCCGGCATATCCTATAGTTCGTGAGGAGCAGACTTGGATAAAACTAGAAAACTTTCAGCTATTCCATATTAGATTGGAAATACCGTTAGAGCTACTCATTTTTTCCAAAATTGGACTAGAATTAGAATGAAAAATACACGTTTTTTAAAATAGATTAGAATTAGAATTACTGAATTCGTGAAAACTTGGACAGTGAATCACGTTCAGCTCATTCTCATAAGCATGAGAGTAGCAAATGCTTGTTTAGCGAGATTGACTTGTTTCGCGCTATACAGTTTTTCTGTTGCATTTTCAGGAAAACTCAAAAGTAGACTAGAATTGAAATTAGAGCCTGAAACTATTTCACAAATTAGATTGAAACTAAAATTAGAGCAAGGAAACATTTCAAAAATTACATTCCAAGTAGAATACTGGCATTGCAACCTAACTTAGAAAATTAGATAACTATATGATTCATCAAATAATTCTACATGTCCTAAATATGATGGTTACTGCACGCGATGCACTTTGAGGTGAAGAAGTCATGGAATTTTCCGGCTAATGACCGCAAAGAAACTGATATATAAAGTCTGTATTTTCCAGTGTCCTCATATCGTTTGTGTTGACTTCCTTTACTGAATTCTTGTTTTTCGTTCTGATTTTTTTCTGAGGTATTATTACAGACTCGGGCAACTTGAAAATATTCAGCTTTTCCGTATTACATTAGAATTAGCGATACAGCTGCAAAGGTTTTTCCCAAATTAGAGTAGAATTAGAATGATAGCTAGAGTGTTTTTCTTCAAATAGATTCGAATTAGAATTACTGAATTCGCGAAAACGTGGACATTCAATCAAATGATGTTAATATCAAATTCTGGTTCATTTTTATTAGCATGAGAATAGCAAATGTATGTACATTGTACAGCAAACTTGGCTCGTTTCGCTCTATATCCAGGTCTTTTGTAGCATTTACAGGAAAAAGTAGAAGTTTGAATAGATTCAAAATGAGAGTACAGAGACATTGCACTGATTAGATTAGAATTAGAATTCGAGCAAAGAAAGATTTCGTAAATTAGATTAGAATCTAATTGTGCTAGTCTGTATACACAGGGCCGTAACAGCACTTCGTCAGCTCTCCCCCAAAACGTTGGTCTTGGGCCCCCATAGGGTGATAAACCGGACTACTGGGGGGCTTAGCCCCCCCAGACCCCCCTCAGCTTATACGTTGTTTACCACTACTTATCATCTATATTGGGTATTCGCGAATCTTTTTTATAATTCATGATTGAATCGGTCAACATGATCGAGAATTGCATATATATTGCTATCAATTTTTATCCTTTCTCTGCTCACTTAATCAGATGTACTGGTAGAGTGGAGTGAGGTGTGTTTGAAAAGTCAGGACCACTCAATAATAATTAAATATCTTCAGGCGTATATCAGTTGGCAGGAACGAAACAGCACTTCGTCAGGCCCCGCAAAAAACTAGGGTCTTGGGCTCCCATAGGATGATAAACCGACCCTCTCCCCATCACGTTGTTCGCTCTTACCGCGAAATTAGTGGTCCTATTTAGTGAGCACGCGCCAAGCGCGAAAATTGTCAATAATTCATAATAAAATCGGTCAATAAGATCGGGAATTGCATATATAGCCTATTGCTATCAATTTCTTGTCCTCTCTGCTCGCGTTATCAGATTTACCGGTAGAGCTGAGTGAGGTGTCTTGGAAGCTGTAGGGCTCGTAAATAATAGGCTAATCAAACATCTTCAGGCGGGTCGACCCGTTGGTATGACTTCGTTACATGATGTTATTTCGTGACCTCCGCTATATCAAAAATATATATAATAGCATCAATGTACTACTAGACTAACTAAAAGACGCACACGATTTCAAATTGGTATTTCGTCACTGGCATATAATATTTCCCTGCGGGATAGTATTTCTCTTGTGAGGTTCAGATTGCTAAGACAGGAACATTCGGCGTCAGTCAGTTAGGCGCCTATGGACAATTAAACCTATACGTGTCAGCATAAGCGCAGTTCTTTTCGGCCAAGGCACATTTCTTGGAGTCGCATGTTACATGGCCTAAAACTTTATATCTTGGTGCGTCGTGGCGCGGTAATGGCCAACGCCGATATGCCCATTTCTATAAATCTTGCGTATTTTTTTCTTGGGTGAAGAGTACCCAATAATCAAGATATTTGACAACTCGATATCGCGCGGAGCGCGAAAAATTTTTGAAAAAGCTGCATAACTTTTTAAAAAATACTTTATAATTTATGCTAATTCACGAAATAATTTTAGGCCCCCTTCGAGCTCGGGCCCCATCACAATTGATGGGTTCGGGGTGCGGCAGTTACGGTCCTGTGTATACAATATACATGCACGTCGATAAGCTGTATGACACTTTTCAGTCGCGTATGAGCGATGACGCTGCACATTGAGCGACATGCGTATTGCTTGTTTTTGAGGCAATTTCGAGTATTCGGGAAATGTAAAGTTTGATGGTTGTATTGCGCTTTTAGGTCGTAGAATAAGTGTGCTAAGTCGGCTTGGTGAGGCTTGGTTTCGACACTATTTCCGCTGTGAAGCCTTGAAACCTCGATCGCCCGCATCGCGGCATACGAAACATGTAGTACAAAGCTAGGCACGTTAGTGGCATATGACATATCTGTGATGACCAGAGGTGGTCAGTAACGAAGTACTTCTACTTTTTGGAAGTACTCAAGTAGTTTTCCTCTACTTCTGTTAGTTACTCAAGTAGATCTGATTTTCTCTACTTCTACTTCTACTATTTTTTGATCTACTGACTTACTTTTCGCTATTTTCAGTTTGTCAAGTAGAAGTAGTCTAATCCCCCATTACGAATGATAGTCAGAGGAATTTCGAGGCTGTTCTCACGGAGTACCAACATTTAATATTCATAAAACTCAAATAAAACCCAGAAATTTTGTTTCGCTTCGCGCACAGTAGGTATGGAGTGACAACTATGTTTTCACGAAAGTATCAGTGAATATAATTTAGGTACCGGATTGCTTGGTTCCGCTCACACCGCATGTCGTCCATATCAAATATTTCATCACATAAATATGGCCCACCATAACGTTTGAAACTACTGTTTCGCAATTTGGTAATTACCTATCATATCGTAATCTAGCAGCCCGTTACGTATCTTGCTAATCTGGAAAATCCAGCTTTTTTTAACGTTACACCTGTCTTAGCAGATCACCGTTGAAGCTTTATGGACGAAAGGCATGAAAGACAGTTTCCGCCTTTTAGAAGTGGTATTTGTAATTCACTTTCAATTGCGAGTATCATACTTTGAGTTCTAATTACTTTCAGTCTGCAGAACATACATGTTGAAGCATAAAAGCAAGTGTAGTAATGCCTGTATTTTCCGAAAATAAAACTACACTAATAACCTCTGGTGATGACGTATGTGTGAAATAGTCAGCAACCTACAACATTGTCACAACTCACAATGCAATGGAATAGTCATGATCGGAAAAAAAGAAAAAGTTAAGTGAATCTGATGTAGAGCTGGCATTATAATATTATTTGCAGTCGTATAAGTGGTGCATATCTGAACTTCACACATCTTCATACGACGCAATGACTAATACTTAATGAGTCGACTTGATTCAGAATTGAATCACTCATGTATTCGATATTGCCCAGCACTATAGTGACGAGTCGCTACTGCGATAGGGCAACCATATAGTATAAGCTTGCCCTTATAAACTAATTATAGCGTTAGCATGATTTTCCGATCCCGTCCTCAAAATGCTAAAGAGGCGAGTCGCCGCTCGTACCGTTGCCGACTTCCGACCGCGGCCGTTTCGATGTTGATTATTCGCTGAAAACTCATAAACCATCTTATCTCGCATAAATACGCACACAGTTTTTGAATCATACCGTAAACGACAGATGAGTGTTTCCTCCAATTAAGCAGAGCGGTAGTCACTTGAATGCTAGATTATCGGATGTAGTATTTATAGACTTTTTATGTGGCGAGATAGTGCATCGGCACCTTACACAGCTGCAACAACTGCGAAGGGAGAGATTGTCTTGTGATCCCAGCTCCCTAAAATCTGATAATGTTCGCGATCATTTGGTATGGAAGTGAAAAGGCTGAGAGCAAAACAAAAACTTGAAATACCGAGTCACTTAAACAAGATGTTTTGAAGCCCGGTATCATTAGTAGGCTATTATTATTACTCTTACGTAGCCTATATAGTAATTTAGTGGTGATTTTCGCATCAAAGGGTTTAACATCAGCGCAATCGAGGTGTTATAACGAGGGAAGTTTTTGTTGCAGTTAAATCCGTGGAAAGTTGCTTTATTTTTCACAAAATTTGCAGTAAAAAGCTGCATTTATTTTTCCACAAAAGTTGCACTAAATAAGACCACATTTTGGTCGGCTGACGGAAAAAAAGGTTAACACTCCGGCTCAGCTCCAGAAATACCCTTTAGAGCAGTGGTTCTCAACCTTTTTTGACTCGCGCCCCCCTTAGAGATGGTCAAAAAAATCGCACCCCCCTGCATTTATCGTCATGTCAAAAAGAGCACATCATCTAATACAGAGGTGGGCAACGTTTTTGATAATCATGGCCGCATTTAGATTGCTTATGTAGCGTAAGGCCGCATTCCAGGGCATAGCCGCAATGAACGATCTGGACGCAAAATACCTATGGTAAACTGTCCATATCCATTCCCGCTGAACTCCGGACTTCTACTTTTCACAATGGCCTATTGTACGCACCGAAATCGCGAGTGGCAATGTCATGAACAGTTGCCGGGAGGTGCATATTGTCGCGCGAAACGCGAAAATTTTTCAGGGCCGCGAACGAATTGTTATTTCATGCCAATTCCCATTCCGGCTCAGATTAAGAAGGGCGCTACTGCATTAAAATCGAAAAATGAAGTCTTGTTGAATTGCGCAGAGGGCGAAGAAAATTTCAAGGTTAATTAAAATCTCTCGAAAATGCGGGATTGAATTCGTAATTGCAATTTGCATGTCTACGGCCGCCAACACATACTAATTGAATGAGGCATTGACGGCCGCTCAAATTCCCTTCTACGGCCGCAGGCTGCCCACCCCTGATCTAATAGTATGCATAAGGTCTATCTTACGCCAATTTTGAATCTGCATTCCAGTTGTTGAGTCTTTTACATTGCTAGCAAATTTCTCCAAACTTGTTTGAAAATAACAAAAAAACATTGAAGAAGACATCCATTAATTAATTTCAAGGTAGGTCACCCGGAGACTAATCCTAATGCTGGTAGTGAGTACAGAGAGCAAGGCGTCGTTCTGTCCTGCTAGGCTAAATTTGATCAGTTTTGGAAATTAATGAAATTGTGTTGATTTATAGCCTAATTGAGGGCGAAACCGGGCAACCTATATTGCATCTAAGTCTGTCTTAGGCAGTGCAGTTCGCAAGCTACTAACAAGAGCTGCCGGCGCCACAAGCTTTAGGCTACTGTCAAAGCTATGAAGCAATGAATGACTTACACGTGGGAATTGCTCTAAATCTTCAAAGAATTTCAAAAATTTGCTCAAATGAAGTTGAAATCAGACTATACTCCGTTGAGCGCGGTTGCTAGAGTTTGTATTTTGCAAACTTTCTTGAATATGGAATAAATTTCATCTTCATTAATCATCTTCTCATAATGGATGTGAAACACATGTTCAGACACGTAAAATTTATACCGACTTTGTCAATTTCTCGCGCCCCCCCTATACTGACTTCGTCAATTTTTCGCGCCCCCCCTGAGAGCCTCCCGCGCCCCCCAGGTTGAGAACCCCTGTGTTAAACGAAAACCATATAATGAATAATTATTTCAAATCAGTGTGGCTTATATGCTGGTTCCTTTCAGATAGCAGTTCAGAAGTGCAGGGCTGTATACATGGGAAAGTTTCATCGTATTGTTCGGTCGAAACGCAACGGCGTGATACCACTTGCGTATGATTGCAGATGAGCTTAGACATGTTGGAGATATAATTGACATTTAGGAAGGACGGGGTTTCGCTTTTAGAACCCCAATCTCCCATGTGAACCCCACTGCAGACGACTGCACTGCTCACCAGTGTTGGGACTACTCGAGTCAGGACTGATTTGAGTCGAGTCGAGTCACTTGGCAAAAATGACTTGACTCGTGAGTCGTGACTCGAAACAAAATTTTCGAGTCAATTTCAAGTCATCAAATAATCGTTGTCAACCAAGTCGCTGCACCTGTACGTACATGCTCTGATATGATATGTGTGAGCAATCAGCCATTCAACGATTGCGCAGCCTGGTTTTCCGCAAATAAATTAACCGTAAACGTAATGATTAGAGCCTACGTTTTCGTATACTAGTAGCATTCCATCTATGGCAGTATCTTTCTTCTCATTGGTAATCTTAATGAAACTGTGGTGCAATTTAAGTCGGACTGATATATTAGGCTATACATTTACATTACTTATCAACCATTGGTACGTGCTTAGATTTTATCGTGTGGATGTGTAGGTGGACTGTGTATTGTATCATATTAATTTGTTTGAACTTTCTGAGGTTTCATATTCTATCATTTATTTGGCGCACAAATACCGACGTGGCCTAGTAGTTCTCTCTATGTATGTGAGCTATACAACGCCCCGTTGAAGGTTTAATTAACTCAATATTCGTTACTCGATTCACAATTAGCAGTAGGTCAGTCTGTACTTCAATCATCTTGCAAAATGGAACGGCTTTAATCATGCCTCGAACTTCGAAAATTTGACATGACTTTATGACTTTACTCGTGACTTGATTAGAGACACCTTTAAACATCAAATGACCTGACTTGATTCGAGTCAAACTGTGCAATAACTAGAACTGACTTGTGACTGGAAGGTAGTGACTTGACCCCAACACTGCTGCATACGACCACCACAGTGCCAATACGGCTACTGATCTGCAACCATTGATGACCATGACGAGCGTATCATCACAAATCTGTCTTTACCTCCACGGAACCCCTGAAACTGGCTCACGAAATCCCTGCTATTTCATAGAATACCGTTCAAGAACCATGGACTTAGAATGCATAATTGTGTAACCATGATTACAAAAACTCGTAAGACGATTCGAAACCTATTGTAGTCACAACATTTGTGTTTTTTAACCATAATCGGTTGACAGCGCCACTTCTTTCCATAATAAAAATAATATTAATGCCTGACAACCTTGTACAAAACACTGACCAAAATCCTGGCAAAACGAAGCTACAAACACCTAGAAAATCTTCTACCGCCTGTGCAGAAAGGATGCAAGGAAGGCGCCCTTGGCTGTAAGGACCACCTGCTCCTTGATAAAACCATTCTTGAAAACTGTAAGAGGAGACACACTAACCTCAGCATGGCATGGATAGATTACAAAAAAGCTTTCGATTCAGTCCCTCACACGTGGATACTGAAAACAATGCGTATGTACAAAATGAATCCGATCATCATCAGATTTATTGAAAATTCAATGAAAAATTGGCGTACAAAACTGTTGCTCAAACATGACCAAGGTGAAACAGAAACCTGTACAATTCAGATATGCAATGGTATCTTCCAAGGCGACTCATTCTCACCACTTCTATTCTGCCTCAGCTTAGCTCCACTCAGTGAGTTGCTGAGAAAAGATGAAACAGGATACGTGATGAAAAAAGCAGAAAATTCGGAAGGTCAAAAGATTCATCACCTTTTGTTCATGGATGATCTGAAAATGTATGCAAAATCCGATACAGACCTGAATAACCAAATGAAAATTGTTCATGAGTTTTCGGAAGATATAAAAATGAAATCTGGCTTGGATAAATGCTCAAAACTTACCATATACGACGTGGAAGAGCCACCAGCACTGGCGACATGAACTTCAAAATGGACGAAACCATAACAGAATTGAATGCCGAAGATCACTATAAATATCTCGGGATCTGTGAAAGCGACAACATTAAACATGCTGCAATGAAATCAAGTCTAAAAAAGAATACATCAGCAGGCTCAAGTCAATTCTCAAAACTGAACTCAATTCCAAAAACAAAATCATTGCCATAAACAGTCTTGCAGTGCCTGTCTTGAGATATAGCTTTGGTGTGGTGAACTGGCG
>ATSW01015018.1:0-17556 GCA_000444245.1 Botryllus schlosseri | reverse complement strand
ACGTCATGAGGTTCACGTTCGCGTTCACACAGAACCTTTCAAAAAGGTTCGAGTTCACACGAACCGGAACCTTTCAGAGGTTCACACCATCCCTATAAGTACGGTAATCACGAATCACGATTACTCATGAGATTACATTCATTTTCCCGCTTACAAATTCTCTGTAAGACATATTGGAAGACAATATAGACATGTTGGAAGACAATATAACGATTGCGATGAAAAGGCCTCGCGAGAGAACAATTTTCTTTTTAAATGTAATATCATTTACTTGTAACGTCACAATATACCCATTGCCCAACTTGATAGCTGACGATTTCTCGCGCCTACCTATTTTCATCGTTGCCAGGGCCGTAACTGCCACACCCCGAGGACGAGCTCGAAGTATGTTTGAGAGATTTATTCAACTTTAAAATTTTCTTCGCGCTTCAAGAATTAATGTCGCTATAGATATCTTGCTTATGCATACCCCCCCATGATTTATAGAAATTGACCGCGCCAGGACATACCAAGACATACAGTTTCAATCAACACGCGACTCCCGAATTGCGTTGCCATAGAAACACCGTGACCGAAACTTTTTATGTATGTGTCCATTATTATCAGCCTCGCTGAATGGGCGCGATAAATAGTCCTGTCCTGCCAATCTGATCCCCATATAGTACAGATGCCATTCGGGGCTCCCACAGAGGAATACGATTCGCCCCGTGAAGAAATGATAATTTGTGTATGCATCTCACGAAAGAAGTTTTTCTTTTAGTTTGTCCGACTCCAATATCCTTTGGCTATATAGTAGACAGGATGTCACCAATTAACAACATGCAATATAGTAATGAAACGTGTCTTCCAGTTATTGTGAATAATTCGGTCGGTCTCATGTCCCCCCTCCCCCTCCCAGACGTTCGATTTGTCACACTATGGGGGCCCAAGACCAACGTTTGTGGGCTGACGACGGGCTATCTTTGTAGTGATCCTAGCTAAGCGGATGGCCTTGGCGGCAGATCCAAAAGCTGAGTAAAGAATCGCGAAATAACGATTGGTGCCCGTTTGGAGTAGGGTCGTATGAGAATAAGATGGATTGAAAATAAAATTCTGAATAATGTTTCTCACAGTTGAGCAATGAACATACGCATGCCTATGGCCTTCAATCCATTTAATACATATATTGCAGGCTGCATTTATTCGTAACGGCAAAAAAACAGCTCGATTATGATTCAATTAAGCACTCAACAGCCGTTGATTTGTATAGTTTCGATGTGGAAATCGCAATGTTTCATTTGACGAGTACAAAATTCCCAATCTTTGTCCTACTCGCCAAGCAGCGTCGTTCAAACTGCGCTAACTAAACATAATCAAATTTCAATACAACCATAGACGTTACTGTTTGAAACTAGGCAGAGTGGTGATTATTATTAGCATGCTGGGGGGTAGTGGCGTCTGGAGTGTATTGATAGCATGATATGTAGCATGTCAGGTGTTCTTAAAATCACACAACTACAGGTACAAGTACATGAATTATCTGTTTTCCATGTGCGGATCACTCGTTACGATTAAGGCTGGACAAAATCGAATACCTGAGTGATTCGATTCTGAATCACGTAATATGGCTCGAGTCGAGTAATCGAGTATCACTCACTATGACGTCATAACAAAATGTAATACGTCAAAGTTCAGATATGTACCGTTTATGCCACCACAAAGAATAGAATGCCTGTTATCCATGGGATCTGATGAAAGATGAGCCTGCTTGGGTATTTGTTCGACCATACTGATTTCTTTCCACGACGTGACGATGTTGTGGGATGATCATGACTTCGGAAATGTGCTACGTCCAGTAATCTGCGTAGCTTTGTACCATATGTTTCGCATGTGATTTTTGTATTTTTCGACCATACCGATTTCATTGAACTTAACAATATTGTCGTATGATCATGACTTCGGAAATGTGTTATTTCCAGTAGAGTTCGTTGAATCTGAATCGAGTATTAATTTTGATGATTCGAGTGGAATAGTAAAAGACGATTTTATCGAATACTGAAATTATATTCTCACCACTGAAAGGTAATTTATCATTTTGATACTATTCCCCACTGTGAAAGCCTTGAAACCTTGATTGGCCGTGTCGCAGCATACGAGACATAGTACAAAGCTACGAACTTTACTAGAAATAACACATTTCCGAAGCCATGATCATCCCACAATATTGTCACGAAGTGCAATGAAATCGGTATGGTCGAAAAAATACCAAAGTATCTTTAATGTGACGGATAACAGGCATTATGCTCTTTGTGGTGGCACCAAAAGGTACATATTTGAACTTTGACATTTTAAATCCTCTTGTGACGTCATAATTAGTGATACTCGATTACTCGACTTGAAGCGTAATACGTGATTCAGAATCGAATCACTCGGGTATTCTATTTTGCCAAGCCCTAGTGACGGTATGACGAGCAGAGTTGTCACAGCACTTGTGACGTATTAATGAGCAGTTGCAATGGTTTTGAAAATCCCGCGTTTCTGCTATCAATAACGTGGTATAATATAGCGCTCTTCCTTGTTCATGTTCACTAATGTTCATTATTCAGTTTCTGTCGTAATCCATTTTACAAATAAAAAGTAATCGCTCTTTCACAAAGAAATCGATTAGATATGCGAAATATTCGATTACGATCACTTGAAAATGCTGTAATCGTCGTAACAGATTACGATTACTAATCGCTAGGACTATTTTTTTTACAAGTCAAAATCTTGTCAACATTGAAGTGTTGGTCAAAAAAATGCTCAGAATTGTATAAAAAGTCAAAACTTTTTTGTCCCCTGTCGGTGAACTTATCATTTGATGTTTTACAGCTTGTAACCTACTTTATAGGCCTGTAGACGGCCCATTGTCTGCTCATTGTGAATCATAAACGGTCAAATGAAACGAATGGGTTGACATGGTGTCGTGGTCAACGTACCCTAACGGAAGCAGGACTGCTTGGGCATTGCTTGGTTCTTATATCACAAGAAACGCATGAAGAAAAATAGTGATGTAGGCAGCATTGTCAGAATGAAGCTAGACGGTGTGTCACCAGCAATGTACGCACAACTTCAGTGTTGTCAGCCAACAACTTCTGCTGTTGAACGTTCTTTTTCCATTCTTGGCAAGCTACTTTGTAAGGACAGACACTTTCCACCCGAGAATGTAGGAAAGTATCTTTCGTTACACTACAACAAATTTTAATTATTTCTACTATAATACGTTATGTAACTACTGGAATTCTTCATAGGGCAAGATTTCTTTAAAATACAGTTTTTTCATGTAAAAATCTGTTCGTTTTCAAGTCATGAGCGTTTTTCAGGCCAAACTACTTGATAACGACACACAGTTCCAACCAGAAATGACCATGAGTACCGTAGTACAATTTTAAAACAGTATGTGCGAAAACACCTAATTTGCATACGTGAGGTCAAAATTTTGATTTTTAGGTCAAAAGAATCGCCCTCTAATCACATTTACACCATGTCTGGTTGTCAGTGAGATAAACTGATTTCGCGGCGTATCCGTCATGCTATTGTCGGTATTGTCTATTTCCTACTGTAGATGTGTCTCGGCAAGCATTTTTAAGTTGTGCGTATAGCGTCGCTCTGTCGTTTGAATTCACTCTCCCATTGCCGGCACCCGACTTTGTTCCGGTATCTGGACGAGCTGAGGCCGCCGATATAGGCTATGTGACTATGGACACGATGGCCAGATGAAATTCCGTGAATTTTCCCAGTTGCTGTCGCGTAAATTGGTGCATTCCGGCGTGTTGTAGCCTCGGGTACCCCCGTTTCATTGCTAGCGCTTCCAAACTGTTTGGAGTCATTGCAGACATCAGCCGCATGACGAGATCTTTTTGACTGGCCCCGAATGTCGCTGCAACCTGCAACTCGTACTCAATATTCATATTAGATTTACGGGCTGAAATTCCTACCTGCCATATTTTGAGTCATGGAACGGCATGAGTATGGCTCTGTTTTCAACCTTTATTGAGCCAAGGAACGCTTGATGAATAATTGCAATACTCTAGCAAACACAGTATTCGGTATCGTACATAGAAAGATCGGTACAACTTTATGACGCATCTTTGTTCTTTACGTCACTGGGAATCTGTGACCTCTTCGAACCCTTAGCAATGCAGATGCTGGCTACAGCTATTGGCTACTGTTGCACATAATTCGGATTTCGGCATATATCGCAACGTAATTTCCGCCCACCCGTTCATCATTTATGTCTTAGACCGTGGTCGCAAGGTAAGCGAGAAATACGAAATCCTGCATTAGGAACGGCATAGTAGAAAAACTGCAGGACAGTCCAGCGTTAAACATTGCGGAAACTTTAACCGTCGCGGTTTTGCTTTGTCGAGTAATTGCGTTCGGCAAATAGATATAAAACAGTTCCGATTACGGACACAGTCAACATCCCGATCACATACGTCGTGTTGCATATGACGGAACTCAAAGCGTACGCGACGGCGGTTCCCATCATGTCCCACAGAGACAGAGCCGCGTTGGCTGGTTCCTTTTGCGTAGCGAAGAATAAGGAGTATATAGTCGCCGTGAGGGTCTTTTGGGCGGAATACACGAGCCCCACGATTCCGAAAAGCACGAAGAACACCCAGCCTTCCGTGTCCTGCGAAGGAATAGAGTTTGCATAGCAGCTTTTGGAGTGTAATCGATCGGAAAGATGCTGAAGCTGCTGCAGACCGTTGGTAATCAAAAATATCTTTGTGTCCGCGAAGCGAAATTATAATTTGATTTCTAGTTGGTTGAGCTACTTTCATTATCATTCCATAGTATAGCAACATGGTGTACTTGCAAGTTGTAAACAGCACACTGGTTGGAAGTTTCGTATATCTTCCGTGCACGTCCCGAAATCTTGATTTGGTCAATGTCGGGTGATCTTGCCCGTGACGATAATAACTAAGGATGGGCAAATTGAGCACCCGAGTCGAGCATCGCTCTTTGTGACATCATCATAATGTGGATGATGAGAAACGTACAAATATTCAACCGCTACGAAAATGTGCCATTAACATAATTTTGTATTTTTTCGACCACGCCTTTGCATTTTTTCGACCACGCACTGGTGCCTCTGTAAGTTGATCAAGACTTCGAAGAAACGCCATTTCCAGTTTTTTGTGTAGCATTTTACTAATTGATGTGGATGCCACGATACGATCGGTCGAGAGGTTTTAAGAATTTCACCGTCGGAAAGGTTTAGAAACTCGATGATACTGTAACTCTCCGTGAAAAGAAGTGTGAAATTTCAGTACTAGAAAAGAAATGTTTTCGCTGCTCGATTGGGACAATGACAATTAGTACTCGATTGGGAACTTAATCACTGTACCCACCCCTAGTCCTAATCCGTGAAATGATATATCTGTCTGTTTCACGTTCTTATTGTGCTTATGCAGCCGGTCACCTAGCCTTCTTGAACCATGTTAAAATAATGATCGCGACTGACCTCGTCCGGCTCCCACACCAATAGGGCGACGCACAGCGCGACTTCAATCGCTAAATTCGCGACCATGATCACCCAACGCGGCAGGAACTTGGTAAGAAATCCGCCTCCGTACGCTCCTATGATGGATCCTATCCCGCAGGCCGAAATGGAGAATCCGATGTACTCCACGCCTGTGTGGAATGTTCCTGTTAGAGGCTGCTTATGCTTTTCAAATCTAGTATTGAAGAATGAATTCGTCTAGTTGTAGTGAAAGCGTATGAGATTTGTAACCCTGAGAGGTAGGGCAAAAGGAACGCTTGCACCGATCAGATTTTAATTCGTAAGCACTGGTTACGTCACAGCGTATGTATGATGTCAGTTTACCCCCTCTCAGATATCTGATCAAGTCCGCCTGCGTAAATAGCACTTAGCATACTTACACATTTCTTACTTGAAATTTGCTGCTACTGCTACAACAGTGACTAATTCCACTACCGCTGGTGTAGATGGGAACTAAATATCGGGAATCTTAATCAAGCGAACTTCAAACTGAAAGTTCAAAACCACACTTCAAAGGGAACCAGCCGTTTGATTCTTGGGTCTTTCGCTCCGGATTACCTCTTTCAACAGTCCCGCTTAAAGCCAATGGCTTGGTTGGGGCTGATAATTATATTTACCCAAGTAGCAGGCCACCCAGTATCTCGTGAACTGCCCAAAGGAGAACGCTTGTAAAATTCCGCAGTGCATCGTAATGGGGATCATTGCCTGGCCGACGTGGTTGAAAATGATGAACGACCCACTCAGATACGGCGTGCTTCTTTATCCTTTCGGCAGTAGAGGTTGCCTTGGTCTGTTTTATCTCGACCCTCCCCTCCTTATCCGATTCTTCGGGCGTATTCATGGAAATATGTTCGTCCCCCGAGTCTTTTTTGCCGATTTTTCGATCCTCTTCTGCCGACGGGTCGGACAACGCAAAGATAGCCACCAACGCGGACAATACTTGTGTAAGCGCGAACGCGCCGAACAAAATGTATGCCGCCGTTTTGTCGTATTCTATCGGTGACGCCGTCACGTCCGTAGAGTTTACGTCGTGTTCTGCGATCACGTCGTCACATTTATGAACGCCGCAGTATCTGTGGTCGTTTGCCGGCCGCGCGGTTGTATTTACTCCCGTTGCGTTGCTATATGGTTGGTCTTTCTGGTCCTTTCTCGTGGCTTGCAGCACCAGAGAGGATACTCCGTTGAGTACCAGTAGCGAGGACGACAGGAAGGCTAGGAAGATGCCGAAAAAGTGCGATACGGTCTTGTCCTTGTCGACGCCTTTTAGGCTCGCGTAATATGTAGCCAGGTTGCTGACGTAGACTCTGCCCGTAGCCCATATCACTGCGCCGCTGCAGCCGAGTACGACAGAGGCGGCGACTAGAAGATAGGGATTCGGGTAGCAGTTCGCTGGAAAAGAGTGGGCTTTAGATATTTCACTTGGTTAGGTTCATGCTTATCGTAATGCACTGTCATATGAAATAAACCGAACGTGATATTTGCTGTGTTTCTTTTTCATTCGTAATTTCATTCAATTTCCAAGTTTTTGCAAATTCAGCAATTCTAAATTTCTAATGCTAATGTAAACTGGAAATAAATGTGTAGCACTAATTCTTATTCTAATCTAATTTGGAAACAAGTGTATCTCTTATTCTAATTATAATCTAATTCGGAGAAGCTGAAAATTTTCTAGGACATCTCATTAAAAGCGCTACTATTCCGCAGCCAGTTCCTCATCCGAATTAAAACCGACGGGAGATTCATACCCATCAGGTGTCGAGTAATCTGGACATTTAGTGCCACCTTGCGATCGTGTGTTGATCATGCATTTCTCGAATAGTCACAGTGTCAGCCGTCCAAGATACTTCGCAACCTCCGGCACCCGCGCGCGAGGTATCAAAATCATGCGCGTGTCTTGTCTCCTATACCCGCAAGCTGGGTAGTTTTCTTACTATTGAACTTAACTTCAGTCGACGACACCTACCTGCGCTGTAAACCGCATATCCGAGCGTTGCAACGCCAATAGCGGTCGTATGCTTCATAAAGTCCATCACGATCGTGGGCAGAAATAACGAAGTGATCACCACGGTTGAATAAGCCACGCTCAGAGAGTATGTACCTGCTCCGGGATTTATAGAACTCTGCAGACCTGCGAAGATATGACAGTAGCGAAACCGACCATACTGTGCTATAATCATAGTCATTACCTTCCAAGCACATGTACGCGCTCATATTCAAGAAGAATACCAATGTCACGCCTGCCAAACTAAATAATAAGCTGGTGCTTGTCGCCATGATGTTTTAAAGCTGTCTTTCTAATATGCACCGCTGCTATACTATACGCTCATGCTAAGCCGTACGTTTCACCGTAACCTCATACCGCTCTTTGCGTTGTTCTGTGAGAGATTAGAGGTATCCGTCATGCATCGCTAGCTGTCGAGTCTTTGTAACTTATGGAATCATCTGGCTGCTTGTTTTGTCTACTTTATAGTATTCCGTGTGTGCTGCGCACGCTGAACGGTCTCAGATATGTTTAAACTTTGACCTAACTTCGCCACGCCAGAGACACCGCGTACTGTTTTTCATCTGTCATGAAAGATGTGGTTTTGAGTAGAGCATGTCATTCGCGTAAATATTTAATGCTCTTCGCTTCCAATGTGTCTTGATAAAGTCAATGCCTTGTAGCTTGTGATATTTGAAGTAATTGGGTCGATGTGTATTCCCGTCCCCAAGCGCAGGATTTGATGCACCCGGAATATCATTTCCTATTCTCGATAGGGAATGGATTCATATTGGTTGTGCCGTAATTCACTGCTGATAGGCTACATTGAATTCGGTGCCTGACAATCAGTTGCACACCAACTACTTGCATATTTGGAGATGGTGGCGTCTACCTCTAACCATAAGCCTAACCCATAACCGATCCGACCACGTATGGTCGAGGGGTAGACCACGCGCTATCATTCGCTGTGACCACGTTATCTGGGATTACGCCGGAATCACGTGATCAACGCATGCCGCCCTGACCTTCGTGTATCACAATTCACAATCACCGTTCAGTAATATATTCATTTTCGAATATATTATTACTACGTTCTTGGATTTGTTTATCTCTTCCGTCACGTCGCTATAGGTTGAATAATATATTTATATTGGTATTTTGGTTTATTCCGACACTATCAGGGGTTATCTTCAGCGACTAAATACATTGTATATCAACGTGAAAATTCAAGTCGCGTTATTTTGATGATACGGTTTTTGATGTACAGAATTTTTGCAGTCCTCTACTAGGTGCTGACGATTACCACTGACGAGTGTGAGCTGAAAATATTTGGGGTCATTTCGATATGAATCTTATCCAATGAATATTATCCAATGGTACACTTAGTTCTTTATACCTCCAAGAGTCTCGTCACTGTAGATGTTGTTAAAATAACTTCCCTACTAGATGCTGGCGAGAGGTGAGTAATTTGCATCCATATTAGGTATAGATTTTTTATTGTGGATTGAAGTACTGGCAACGAGGAAAAGAAAATGGTGCGGAACGGAATAAAAATATACAGAACATGAAGGTTCGTCGTTGATTTTGCAATTCTAGGCCTTCCGGCTTACTCGCCGTCGTGTTGATCTCCGAGGAAGGATAATATAAATATATAAATATAAAATGTAGAAACTGGAGAGGCGCTCAAAATCGGTTACACGATGGGACGATCCGTATTCGCCGCGTCGCCTTTTCTCTTATGCACAAACTCCGTGATTAAATACAGCACGGTGCCGGCGGACACCAGCGTCACGAGCATAATGATAAAGCTGCTATTGCAAATCGTGCTGCTGAACATATATACGATGGCGCTGCCGAGAGGATCCCATATGCATAGCGTGGCGCAGGCCGCTTCCTTTTCTTCAGAGAATATCATAGTGGTTGCTGTAGCGATGATGGTTTTGTAGGTCGTGTGCAGTACGCCGATGGCGGCGAATATCGCGAAGAAGATCCACACTTGGTTTTGCTGAAATAGCAGCAGCGTTTGGTTAGGAATCTGTCTTTGTGACCGCAAACAATTGAGTGCGTAACAATGTCGGGGTATCACAGAAATAGTCTATGTATAGTCAGCTACTCGATTACAAGTACAAGTAGAGATTTTCGAAGTACATCAAAACTAGGCCGAGGTAGTAAATGTACGCCGCAGAAGCACTCTGGTCGAGTAAGTAGTGTGGAAAAACAGCTATTTAGTCGAGGGGTCGCACACCTTTAGCAGTTAATTGGAGGTGGGTATTGTCGGAATTGCAGTGTGCCTCTTCGCACCTTACGTAAACTTACTATCAGTAGGTGTAATTCTTTGAAATATATTCAGTCACCTTGATACTGATGCTATTTCACCCAGTTGTTATAAGAATTTCACTCGTAAAGGCGTGCAAACCTAATCTAAAACTACTAAAAGTAAATAGGGAAATTATAATTGAGTACTCTGAAATGTTCGAAGTACTTCGTTAATGGCCGTCTCTGGTTATCGCACTATATTCCTACGTCATTAGATTTTGTGTTTCGCGGAAATTGGCTTTCCAATGAAATCTACGATCGAAGTAATGCTTTTACAAATTGAAGGCGTTTAACTTTTATAGATTACAGGTCGCGTTTTCTTTAATAGAGCATTTGAACGTGATTTAAGCGCTTCGTCTCGCCGCTTCCGAATACTGAGTGAAAGGTTTAGGAAATTGTCGAATTGAAATCGCTGGCTTGAGTCTATTGATTGTTCTGTTTCCGGATTGTATTATGATATTACTGATAGCAAAGGAGGGACAACGTCTCAATTTCAACATCCCAACAACGTCTCAATTTCAACATCCCAATTTAAGCCACATGTCTTTTCAACACTTTTTCTAACGCGATATTGACTATCACATGGTAATAATAATGATAAATATATTTGCGCAGAATTGTGAGAGTCGCGAAGCGCAATACTCAGCGAATCCTGCGACAAACTGGCGTCGGGAAAATGCGATTTCAACTTACTATTTCGGGCTCCCATATGAACAGAAATATCATGACGGATATCTCAATGAACCAAGCGACTGCCGCGATGGCGGACCTTCCCGTGTATCTAGCTAAATATCCAGATCCGTAACCACCGATAACGGATCCCAGCCCGAGCATGGCCGATACGTATCCAATGTATTGAATACCTGTCGTGAAACATGAGGTTAGCCTCGTCGAATTTATGGCGATGTCTGTGAAATCTTACCGATAACGCACGTGACCCAGTATTTGGTGAATTGGGCCAGCGCCCAACTTTGTAATGCCCCAATGTGTATCGTGATCAGTATCATCGCCTTGGCGCTGTGGTTGTAGGTGAGAAGCTTGATGGTTGCCAGCATCTGTTGGGTACAATTTTGTAAGTTGGGTGGGAACTACGTTCAAGTATTGAAAGCGGCTTCATTGCATATTTCAAAACGTGAGCATTGTATTTTGCAGTTGCTATTTGTAAGGTTGATATAGTTATAGGACCCGCTTACCTGTTGAGTCACTCGTTTGGTGATGGTGTTTTTCTGTGGCTTATCCTCTTGAATTCGTGCTGGCACTTTGTCACCGCATACAGTTACAATATCCGTGGTGACTTTGTGATCCTTTTGCGTTTTCTCGTCACGTGACGGCGCGTCGTCAGCGAAACAAGACAGAAGCAGTATGGATCCCAACTGCATAGCAGCAAATGCACCGAACAACGCGTACAACACTTCCGCTTTGAGTTGCGTCTGTGACTCTGTCTGCGTGGATTCCGAAGTCGAATTCGCTACGTTTTCATCGCAGTCGTGCAGACCGCATCGTAAAACGGCGAATTTCTTCTCCACAATCGGGCCTGTGATGTTCGTGAGGGTGATGTTTGCTAGGGTGATGTTCGGCGCTGTTGCGTTGAAGTCTTGCGGTTCCATTCCGAAGTTGTGAATTACGGCAGAAGATAACACGTTGCCGACGATGAGAGATAAGGAAAACGTGGCCCAGAAGATTCCGTAGAAATGCGATGTCACGCCACCCTCGTCGGTTCCCTTGCTCTTGGCATAGGCTCCGGCCAAGTCGCTGATATACACGCGTTTTGCTGTCCAAATCACGGACGAGCCGCATCCCAGTAATACGCCGACGGGTAGCATGACGTAGGTTTTCGGGTAGAAGTTTGCTGTCAAAAGCATTTGTACCGTGATAATGTGTGTTGTATTTCGTGACCCACTGGCATATATTGCTATATAAATGATCTGATCTGATGCAATCTAGACTTTGAGGTGATTAATAAAAATCGATAGTTCGCAAGTGCAATGCGCCTGTAAATCAATAGACTATGTGTCCCAGAACACACTGCCTTGTGGTAGTGGATATTCTATGTCTTCTTCTTGCGAATATGTACCCTATGGAATTCAACTCACCCAAAGTGAATAGAAGGTATGGCACCGTTCCCAGTATTATAACCAGTCGGCTGCTGAAAAACTCCATTGCCAACGTCGGAAGGAAGAACGACGCCAAGACGTAGGCGATGTACTTTGCGCTCACGGACTGCGTACCCGCTTCGGCGTTCAAACTGCTTTGCAAACCTGCGGCGTAAAGTTAATAATCAGATATTTTTTGTGGCAATTCAAGTATGTTCCGGATGATCATGTGAACCATTTACAAATTTCTTCAAATAATTAATAATGTTTATAATTAGATATTTTGGTGGCAATTCAAGTATGTTCCGGATGATCATGTGAACCATTTACAAATTTCTTCAAATTAATGACCATTGCGGAACGCTGTTTTAGTAACGATGTAAACTTCGATCACGATCATTCCGGATTTATGTAAGCATTCCGACGCGACTTAATATAATTTACGTTCCATTACCTCAATTTCGGAGCAATGTATAATTAACAATCGTTGGAACAGTAAAATTAATTATAGAATTCTACCCTTATGCCTTGTCCTCATACCCAGCGTACAATAAGCGCTTCGCCGCCCTAACCACCAGTTTTATCCTCTAATTTCTTTAAATTACTAGACATTTGGTATAAAGAGAAGATATCACATCCTCCTATGTGTGGTAATCCCGTTTTTCCACTGTAATATTTAGAAGGAGAATAAATATTTCACGAGATGGGACGACTATAGTTGTTTCAACTACTATCTGATGATGGCGTTGAGTAGGGCGAATGATATAATATGGAGATCCATAGTTTTCGAATAGAACTGTGGCAACGTGATTTTCATTGGCTCGTGAATAGTGTTGAATTTAACACTGCTCGCTATAGCCGCTCCGTCGATATTGTTTTCAACATTGGAAAGGATGTATTTCGCAAACTTATCTCTTAAGGATCCTATATAACAATTGAAAAGGCGAATTCTGTGACTTGCAATATTCCCAAATTGGTAACCAATTGACCTCACGATTTCTCTCGTTTACGTCCAGTTTCCGGCATGCGCATTGCATACCGTTTAAGGAACAGCAGGCATTGCATACAATGTTTCAACCCATTTACAAAGTAATATCTCGCTACATCTCGCCGATATTATGAAGATGAACCATATAGCCCCACGTTCAACGTGTGGGGTTTTGGGGAGCCTCTCTTCGAGAGTTCATCGGCACACTAAACGTATATGGGTCGTTGAGTCGAAACTATAACCTTACCTTCCATCGTCATATACGACAACATGTTGCAGAAAAATGCTATCGACACGATCGCCAGGTTGACGTGTATTTTCCAATTTGACATTGCCATTTTTCACGGAGTCGAGACGGTGGATATTTGATGCCGGATGTGGATGTTACTCGGACTTCTGTATCTGTTCTGTCTATGGTATTTCTTGGATGGAATCGCTCCACTTATATAGTGCGAGGGTGTAGTGCTTTTTTCGCTCCTTGATATTCCTGCTTTTCGTTATCATTTCCGAGTAGGAGAATATCATCCGAACAAACCAAGGCTCCAGACTAAAAATATAAGTTTGTGCACCACAAGAAACGGTGTCCCTATCCCTGGGCGCTTCTCTCCTATTTTGCCGCTATCGATACGAGATCTTCTCTCCTTTTCTCATGTTGATGACGTATGTGTGAAGCGTGCAGTATCTGTATTGCGCGTCGCTCTTGGTCATGAAGTTGTCGCTGGTTGACGAAAATGTGACAAACAGCACATGCTTGACGCAGACTGCAATGTCCAGAAAAGTGGTCTGTGTTGTTCCAGTTTCAGTGCAATCAGTGCTGTTTCGTAAACAGCGATCGCTCACTCAGACGATTAGTTCGCAAGTTCGACATTATGGAACAGTGTGGTCAAGAGCCTTGCTTTAGCGCGCGAGTTTCATATTTTTTCGCCTGCGCCCTTGACCGATTTTCAGAAAGTTCTGTCAATACTGTGGACATGACAGTTTGGGACTGTGAATTGATGCAACCACGATTGAGGCGACCCCATTACGCAGCGTTTGCTTGAATGCAAGTGCACACATTGTAAAGGTGTCGACGTTCTCAGCATATGCTCGGAAGTTTTGTTACCCGGGTTGGTTTCTTGTGCTAATATCTACAATTCTACATTCGACATGTCACAGCGTCTGAAGCAAAGACACCGTGTTGAATAGAACAGCTCAATAAAACTGCCGCCTGATATTGAACAGAATTAGATATAGAAAATACTTCATTTGCTTGATGCAATTCTCAAGTAATGTACCGCCAAGGCCGCCATCATTGAATCGAAGTACTGTACAGTACAGTGTACACTGTACAGTTGACGTTCTCTACAATATAGACCAGGGCCGGCCAACCCGCGGCCCGCGGGCCACATGTGGCCCGCGAGAAGGTTTTGAGTGGCCCGCGAGGTAATTTCCGAAATTAGTAATATTATTAAAACTGGATTGCACAGATTGCGAACTTGCAAGGCCAACCAAAAATTTGATTAGTCTGGCCGCAACACTTGAGATGTGATGACTAAAATATCAGTTCCGACGCATTGGCAGATCCATGAGCCAGTCACATTTTGGTAGATCTTCGTACGCTACAATAAAGCAGAATAATTTGCGATAGATTTATCAAAAATAAAAATTTTCTACACGCTTCGCGCAACATGTTGTCACTCGATTTCTTGCTTTTAATATTGTTACCCCTTTGTGAAAATGAAATAACGCCTAATGTATCAGATTGAGTCTAACTATATATTCGCGATTACGAGGCGGAGTGTCGTTCAACATATGCGACCTTGCGTTTGCGCTCGCAGAAAGACCGTCGACTATTAAACCTAGGCACAAAATGATTGACTCATGTTGGTCGAAGCTTTCGATATTGATATGTCCAGACGCCGAATAGTCCATTCCTTGCAAACTGAGCCCAGCGATATAGAGCAGGCCCGCAATATAGCCAAGTGACAATTATAGTGACCTATGAACTTCGAAAAATTTTCGCGCTTGGCGTGGCTAGTGGCCCGCGCAATAGTTCGTCAATCAAATGTGGCCCTTTGGCTGAAAAGGTTGGCCACCCCTGCTCTACACAGTGATTCCTAACCGCGGCTCTCAGAGCCGCGTGCGGCGCCTCGATAGCCTTCCTGCGGCTCCGAAAGACCTATAAATATGTTACAAAATATAATGGACGACAGTTGTTGATTGTTTCTATGAATAGTTATAGTCAATTTCTGTACATGAATGCTAAAATGAGGGGTATTAGCTATGTCTAAAACCGTTTAAGGCCGCTTCTGAAAACCGCGAAAGTGAATTATTTCAGACTAGCGTCAAACACATAGACGAATACGCGTCAGACAAGGATGCATCTTGAGTTCTGCTGGTCATAGACCGTTCTATATCGTCTCTGTGAAGAGTAAATTTGGACACAATTTTACTAACGTCAAAGTAACGGCACTCAGCTTATAATCCCCCCGTAAACTTATGAATTAAGCGCTGGAATGTATGAAGAGCTATCAAAAAACGACATAATAGTAGTAATGATCTGCATGTTCAGTTTATTTCAATGCATAGCACTCACCAATCTGAGTCTACCAATGCTAAAATAAACGATATAGAACCTATGGAAGTCTATGTGCATGCTTTTGAGTTAGCTGGATCGGGAGATCCAGAGGTAGGCTAGCTAACTTTAAATTGTCGTTATACGTAGCCTACTCGATTGTTTTCATGCGGCTCCATACGTACTCTGAAGTTTGAAATGCGGCTCCGACATCCAAAAAGGTGGGGAACCAATGCATATGAAACAACAGCAATCTATGCTCGATTTATCCTACAAAATTTCCCAAACTGTATTCTGTAAGCCAAACTCGACGAATATAATACTAACTAACATCGCATAGCCAAAAAAGTAGTATAAATAAGGGCAAAACCTTTCAAGGCTGAGGTAATATGCTTTTCTTCGCAGGGACGTTTAGTCTGAGTAGCAGCACCTGGGAAAGAAAACAGTGCAAGAAGTCAATGATAAACCGGAAGCAACATATGTACAATGAATGATACTCGGCAAGAATAATATATACTAAATTAATGATGCCATCTGGATATTAGCACGGGACCGTTCGACAAATTCTATGGCCCGACTCCGCTCTAACTTCTGGACAGGAATCCAGAAATGAACGAAATCCGATCCGAAAAACTCCGATAATAATTGTCTTATGCAGTAAATATTTCTAGTAAACTACAAAAACAAATCCGCCCGGGTATACAGTCCGGCTCCGGTTCATGCCCCGCTCTACTGGATTTAGACGAATGCGTTCAACTTTCGCCTACTTCGTTGCCTCTCCAAAATCTTTCTACACACGACAGTAACACGCACGAAACTTTGCGTAACAAATAATGCGTACGCCATTTTACCGGTTGGAAACACAATACAATCGGTGCTTACGTCACGTCTATATGAGTAAAGACTACTTTAACTGACGATAGCTACAATTAGCAAATTACCGATGTCCAATTTCACATAATACTATGACGAATTGATTCGAACTATACTTTACCTGAGCCCTGGTTAGAAGACCTACCAATACAGTCGATCGAATCATTTCCGTTAAATGCCTTTGATACCTGAAACATACCGACGTTCATGTTTCGAAGTCGGTGGACACTTTTGGTCAGTACAAAATGATTTATTTGTAGATTTGAACATTAGTCTTAAACAATTTGACGGTATGAAAATGGTGGGCATAAATCAGAGGTCTCAAACACGCGGCCCGCGAGAGCATTTTGTGCGGCCCGCGACGGCCTTTTGGAATTTCAAGTAATCAGCAATATATTTAAGTGCCATATATCTTTTTAGATATAAGAACTTAAAGTTCACGCAAAAACTACTATAAAAATCACTGAAATCCCAACAAACATCACTATTACATCACTTTTAAAAGCTACCATGCGGTAGAAGATCAGCTATTACGTCACATTTCTAGTTCAGGATGATAAAACACGACCCGTTGATGATTCGCGAATGAAAATTGTGATTTGTTTTGGTGCGACCTTCTCGTAAAATTACTTGATTTCGGATTGACTGGGTGATTAAATAAAAATGACTCGAGTTGAGTCCGGTCAAACGCTGAAATCGGAGAAGGACTTGCGACTCGAAATGGTGACTTGGTAATCCTACGGACGCATCAATCTATGCAAATTTCATGGGGAATAGTAATAGGCTACATCAAAAGGTCGTAGCTTGCGTTGCGTAGGGTATACATCATATTTAATCAGGTCAGTGTGGCAACCATGGGTATTCTGTTACCCCCGTGACGTATATAGTGGGTTAAACGCCAGGCCGTGTTATTTTTGGCATTTCAGGAGCCAGATGCCAAAACTGCCAAAAATAAAAATTTGAAAATGCCAAAAATAAGCAATTTTTGGCATATGCCAAAAATAACACGGCCTGCAAAATAGTGCATTTTGTTCATGGTGTTGTGTTAACATGACTGCTTTACAAGCGAGAAGAGCGTTTGTGAAAGGCAGGTTTCTTAATCTGGGTCCAGCCCACCCATTAGGGGTGAAAGCATGGTGTCCTAAATGGTGTGGGTACAACGAGCTTGAACGGCTGACTGCATTTGGTTTACGTCATACTTTCGATTTGTCCAAAGGCAATTTC